>PVLD010013742.1:0-54850 GCA_004027595.1 Dinomys branickii | reverse complement strand
AATCAATAATTGGGACCTCATTCGACTGAAAAGTTTTTGTACATCTAAAGAAATCACCAGCAAAGTAAAAAGAAAACCCACAAATTGGGAAAAAATCCTAGCTGGCTGTCCCTCAGACAAAGGTCTTCTATCTAGAACATACAAAGAATTAAAAAACATGTACCTGTCCAAATTCAAAGACCCAATCCAGAAATGGGCACCTGAGATGAATACACAATTCTCAGATAAAGAAATACAAATGGCAAATAAATATATATGAGAAAATGTTCCACATCCTTAGTCATTCGAGAAATGCAAATAAAAACAACATCGAGATTTCATCTCACCCCCGTAAGACTGGCCAGTATGAAAAAGTCATCCAATAAGAGATGCTGGCGAGGCTGTGGAGAAATAGGGACTCTATTACACTGCTGGTGGGAATGCGGACTGGTGCAACCACTGTGGAGAGCCATTTGGAGATTTCTCAGCAAACTAGGTCTAGAGGTTCCATTCTAACCAGCTATTTCTCTTCTGGGTATTTTCCCAGAAGATCTGAAAACATCGTATCACTCTGATATATGTGCACCCATATTTATAGCAGTGCAATTTGTAATAGCTAAAATGTGGAAGCAACCCAAGTGTCCATCCACAGAAGACTGGATTAAAAAATTGTGGTATTTTTATATAATGGAATATTATTCATCTATAGAGAAAGACAGTTTTGGGGACTTTGTAGGCAAGTGGTCAAAACTGGAGTCCATACTCATAAGTGAAATAAATCAGCAGTACATGAGCAGGCAACGTATTGTATCACTGGTGTAAGAACCCGAGGGTGGGAATATATACTAAGAGACATGAAGGAAATCTGTTCAAAAAGAAAGAACAGATGGGACAAGGGAAAGGAGAAAAGAAAGAGACAAAAATGTATGTATGTATATATGAATATACATATATGCAGGAGGACTAACATGGTTCTACTACTGTATTATATCACTTAATGCTAAGGAATAATTGATGATCAATCTTGTATGTCTGTATGTGTTATCCTGAACACACACTTCGAAGATACCAATATGCAAAGCAGCAACTATTGGTGGTTTTTTTGTTTGTTTGTTTTTTGTCTTTGGTTTTTTGTTTTTTGTGTTTTTCTGTTGTTGAGAGGATTAATTTTCTGACCAATTTTGCATGTCTGTATCTGGGTTCATATATATACACTTCTAAGATATCAATAGGTAAAGCAACAACCACTGTTGAGTCCATGTCACCTTGTCTGTAGTTCAGTTTGATTGTACTATTTTTTATGCTAATTTGTGTCTGTTTGTTAATATGTTTTTGTGCTTTTATTTTTTAAAAAAATAAATAAAATATAAATAAAAATAAAAAATAAAAATAAAAATAAAGAAAGTGCTCAGCTCAAGACAGGGTAAGTCAGCCACTAGAACACCACCCATGAGCATGCTGTCGCCCACCTCCTGCCCACTAACAGCCTACCTCTCCTGGCCAGGGTCCTCCTTTCTCCCTCCCATAGCTCAACATGATACAAAACAGCCCTGCTTCTTTCTGGAATTATTTAGAAGCAGTCCTCCATAATTACAGTAATCTTATCTCCTTTGAATTCACTAAAATTACCCCTTTCCCTTATACCAGTGCCATTGCTACATGACAGACATTATTGGTTAGCTTTGTGCAGCGGCACAATGTTGTTTTTTTTAAAGTGACATCTGCTCAAATACACTAATGTTCCTGTCTGACTGACTCATTTAGTGGGAACACATCCACATGCCAATGTGACTGAGTGGGGCCGGGGGGGCGGGAAGAGGAAACATCAAAAAGAAGATTTTTTGGTGTTTTCAATGAAGAAGAGGGCTATTTCATTTTCTGCAGCAGAGTGGTGGACCTTACTCACAGCAGTGGTTATACCTAATTGTCACATAGTATCTAAAACATGTCATGTCTCAAAACAGGTGAAGAAGGTCCCACATCTCAAAACCATTGCTGTTAACCTGGTAGTTCTCATGCATATTTCCTTCCCCTCCTCACCCTGAAGGGTTCTCCAGAGCTGTGTTCTCAAGAGAACCTCTTCAAGATGGTTCTGAGATTCCATCTGCACACATTTCCCACCTTTCAGAATCTGTGGTCTCCCATGTCCAATGGCCTTCCTATCCCTGGAGCCCATTATCCTGTGACAATGAGAAGTTAGAGGATAATGTGATTCTTTGTCATAGATTCTTGTCTGTGTATTACCCAATCTAGTTACTAAGGGCCTACTCTGCAGCAGACCTTGGGGACAACCATGTGTCAGAAGTCTTCCCCAAAAGGATTCATGGCCTTAAGAAAGAGTAACCTCAGGGTACCATGGGACTGATTTCCAAAGCAGAGCATGGGGAAGGGATAAATCAGATGTTCCAGGGATGTGACACCTGAGTAGGATGCAAAATGTTCATCTTACAATCCTCAAATATCTTTCAGTGGCTGCTTTGTAACGTCCTGGATTTCCAAGCCCTGCACAAATGCTCCCACTAGATATCCCCACCCTTCTCTCCCATCCTCTACCATCTGCTCCTGTTCCTGGTGGGATGGCCTTTTCTCTTGCTTCCCTTGTACACTATTTCCAATTCTGGGTCTTTCTTCATATCTTCTATCTAGAGTAACTTACTGTGAGCTCCTTTACCAAAACCACCAGAAATGAATTCAGATCCATGGAACCCTCAGGAACCAGCTGATTTCCCAGTTCTTCAGAAATTTCCTGCAACTATATCTAACATTTTATAGTTTTTTTGAATTTCTGTAACATTTAAATTATAAATATAACTTAGATATTGTAAGAATAACAGTTAACACACAATCCAAGTGCAAGGTGTTACTAATATCTTAAACTAATAAAGGTTTGGATGCTTGTCATGGATACCGGTTATATTTCTTGAGACAAACAGGTTCTTTAGCTGTAAAATAGGAAAGCCAAATCTTCATTGTATGATTGTCACGAAGACTACTAAAACATACTGACATGCATGCATATTGTCTGCCTTGTCATAAGCAGGTCTTGATGAAATGGTGATAGTGGCAGAAATGTTATTTCTCAAAGAGGATTAGTAGTTGTCCTTGTTCCTTGATTGTTTGACAGACCAAGTTTTGGGGTAGGATGAGGCAGAAAATCTTTTCTTATAAATAAAAGTTTGATCATGACTGATAAAATTAAACATCCTTCAAAGTACAATTTACATCTAAAATATCAAGAAAGAAAATTGTAACAAGTGATGAGTCACCATTTCCTGGCAGGAAGACCATGGCTTGGCCCTGACCCTTCTTTCACACTATGGAGTCATCATTCTCTAGTAGACAGTGTTTGTTGGTAATGAAGGTGCTTACTGGCTAAGGGAAGGATAGATAACCGAAAAAGCGGGTGCCACCTTCCCATGTAGAAGACAGAACCTTGTAGGAAGCTAAGAATTCTACAGCACCAATGACAGCATCCCAGCAAAGAAGTATGTGCTCTCGAATGTCAGGAGGGCTGAGGCTGAGAAACCCTGTACTGGAAGCAGTTGTAACCAACAACCTGGGTCCCACAGATCCTGTGCAGAGTGATCTGTGCTCCAATAATTTATTTCTCATATGTTCTCTAGATCCAAGGTCTAGAATGATCAAGTTGGAATTTTTAATGGAAATCTACAAACCTTAAAGACCTGGTACAAATGTCATTTCTTTTATTAAGTGGCCTCTCAGAACAGCACATTCTCTCATTTCAGCCAGGCCCTCAATACTAAGGGATTATAATACAGAAACCTGAGTCCAAATGATGGAAAAGGTAGACCACAACAGGATGGCAAAGCAACTCAGAGATTAACAGCAGCAATAAACCAGCTGTGGACTAGAAAGAAAAAGGGGACAGCATCCCTAATGCCCACAGGTCAGGGGACCAGCACAATACCAAGTGTGCTTTGGCTATCCCTCTTCTGTGGCTCTGGGCATGCTATTTCATCATTACTTATTTAGGTGTAATTCACTACCCTTTACTCTCTTCCTGTTAGGGGAATGCAGGGTGATGTTTGGAGCTAGAGGAGATTGCTGCTGAAGGCTTGCTAATGACTAGAGTTCTGTCATGCTGCCCACCTGGTCGTCTACATGGAAGATAATAAACTTTTACTATGACCAATCCATACACATTATTACTTTGTGTCTCCTTTTGCAGAGCAGCTGAAGCAGAATCCTAAACAACACAAGTCCATCCCTCATAGCTCCTGCTGTCTAAAGCATATTAGAGATTCTTTTTCATTCATTCATTCATTCATTCATTCACTCATTCATTCACAGCCTGAAAAGTAACAAGGACAGAGAGCATACTATGGCAGCATCTTATCTCAGGGATATCTTTTAGGCATATGAAATCTTCTAATACCTCTCAAATTACCTTGCTTGAGTAGGAATTTAACTTTTTATCTTCATATTCAAAAAATAAGCTTTCTGTCAGTAATAGAGGTTGTCAGTAGGTAAAGAGAAAAAATACAAAGTGACAAGTTGAATGTCTAGGAATAATGAATACTTCTCAAACTTTAAGGAGGCAACAAACACCAGCAGAATTTGTTAAAACACAGAGTCCTGGACCACAGATGCAGAGATTCTGACTCTACACTTGGCAAAGGGCTGAGATTTGCATTCCAAGTTACTATAGCTCAGCTGCCCAGGGACCACGCTTTCAGTAGAGTTACTTCAAAATGCAATGCCAGAGGATGGAGATAAGTCAATGAAAACTCTGCTGTCTTGGACAGACAAGTGTGGGGCCGCTTAAAATGACCCTTGTAAAGCAGAAGAAAAGCTGAAGTTACCTACATTGCTGTGGTGGAGAGATCACTAAGGGACCAAGGGACAAGCTGAATTTAAATTGATGGCTTGTATAAAGGAAGCATGTCATTAAGGGAAGGGAAATTTAAGCTGCAAAGACCCTGAGGCACCAATGGCCATGATGGCCAGTCTGCTGTAATGCTATCTACAGTCCTGCAGCCACCTTCGCCAGGGATACAGATCGCCTCTTATAGTGTGGTCCTTGCAGGGTCCTATTCTCAACAGAGACTTCTGAGCTACAGGGGGATTTGAAACACTTGGGGAAAATTTAGTTCCTTTTCTAGCACTTCACAAATAGCATACAATGAAAGTCTTTTTTTAAAAAATGAGCTTGCCATTCAAGCAGAATTCCAGTGCAAGTCTCCTGGCTTATCACCCTCCTCCAGCTAAATTACTACCCCTGAGGACTTCCTACACAGACATCCTGGCATTGCTAAAGAGCGTGGGTTAAACTCCAGTCCCAGTGATCTAATTCATTTCTGTGAAGAGTACAAGAGAGTTCATGTAGAGAGCGGGGCCGAATAAATGATTTCACAGGCCTGGGAATAAAGTTTTGGGTGTCTAAATACACACACCAAATTTAGATATTGGCAGAGCTAAATATAAGACTTCCTCCTTCTTCCTTTTCCTGCTCCTTCTTCCTCCCTCATTTCTCCTCCTCTCCCTGTCTCTAACTCCCATTCCCTCACCCCTGCCCCTTTGAGCAATCAGTGGTACGTAGTACTATTGTCTCGATCCTGAAGAGTTCCCACACTTACATACCAAACTGGCAGCACCACAAGATGCTATAGGACCTTCTTTTCATGACTGATTCTCTGCCAGGCCCTTCCTGAGCTGACCAGTCTGGAAGGGGCGGGTCATTTGAGCATCACTGCCTTTGAATTTGAATGACCAACCACCAGATTCAGACCAAGATTGGCTGGCTTCCCTTCCACCTTTACATGCAAAAATGCTGGTTGATTGCAATCTTTGTATAAGCTCAGAGGCTGAATCTCCACCATACTGAGTTTACATACAATGTGTGAACACTGATCATTTTTCCTCAACTGCCCAGACAAAGCTGTATAAATTACTTGTTTCAAGAATTTCCATGCCCCATCTCTACACTCATCATAACTAAAGTCCACCCAAGAAAACCTGGTCTCTAAATTGGAAGTTTAGAATTCTGAGGTCAGGTTTCTGAAATGCTTCCCATTTATTGGCTCTACAGACTATCTTTCAAACACAGGGTCATCTTTCTGAGCCTAGAGTTCTGACTCAACACTCCGTCTGGCTTCTTATCTGTACCCTGTGGAGAAGGAGCCTGTTCTGGGAACAGAAGTCACATGAAAGGCAGACCTTCCAGGATATGGTGTTTATAATTGCTCCAGGTGTGATAAGTAGGACCAAAAGCCAGTTTTTTAGCCACATATGAGTATGTTGACCACACCACAGAGAAAAGGCCATGGGTAGGTTGTAGAATGGCTTCTATCCCTCTGTGTGAAACAGGACCATCAGAGTAGGGTATGATCTAGGATTATGATGAGCCTTTCTGGAGCCAAGGTTAATATTTTAGCTATGTATTAGCTAATATCAAGTCCAAAATCTCCCACTTTAAGACAAGAGAGCTAACATGGACCTCCCTAATATTGATTCTTCAGACCCATTGTTGGTACTTACCCTTAAACTACAGCAGAAGCAAGCTCACCAGATACAGCAGCTTCTCAACCCTGTGTAGAAAGGCAGCTCCTCATTTCCCTGCATGAGAAAGAAAACACCAAAACATGAGAACTTGAAATTCTGAAAATTAATTTTATCTTCAAATATTTAATGTCAAAGCTCTCAAAATAATTTTCTTGTCCCTGGAAATTGGGCTTTTATGCCTATACAGCTGAAAGATGTTTTGTAGTCATGTTGGTTATTTTATTAACATTTGCTTTTGAAATAAATTTTGAGACCCAATGTCTTACTTCCACTTATAAATTTTTCTTTTCTAGTTATGAATCTAGAAAGTTTTAGGGCCACTCATGTAGACTCACAAGTTAGTTGATTAAATAACCACTAGTTAGCACCCATAAACATATTAAGAAGCATCAATGAATTTAATCTAGTTGATTTACTTTATAAGTACTTTAATTATCTAACAGAACATTGCCAAATATTTAGATAGCTTTTAGAAGTGTAGTAAGTAATACTTAATACTTTAATAAATCTTATATTCTGTCAGCACTAAAATGTTGCTTATTACATAATAAATTTCCTTTTCATATTAAAATGTCACACTTCTAAATTAATCATCCAATTACATAGTTTAAATTGTAATTAGGGGAAGGCAACAAGATGGCAGAGTGGTAAGCATAAGAGAAAGACCCTCTCTGAGTGTTGCTATCCAGACTCTGGAATATAGTAACCTTAGGAAGACAAGAAAGAGGAAAGATCTGAGATGCAAATTAAAGCCCACAGAGAGAGGGAAGAGAGAAACTTCAACAAAAAGGAAGGAGGTAGCTGATGGAGCCTTTTTCCTGAGACTGGACTCACGGTGCAAGAGGACCAGTTCAAACATGCAGACATATGGTGACTGCTGGCAAACCCAGAGGTCTCCATGGAAAGCTGCAGCAATGGAAGAGAGCAGTGGACATGAAGGTCTGCACTAGCTAAGAGTGAGTGCTGAGGGCTCAGTCATCCCACACAGGGGAAAGTGACAGGCTGGGAGCAATGATGAAGAGGGGCTGGCTGAGCTCAGGACTCAGAGGAGCTGCTGGCTCCATCTGGTGGATCCCAGATGGGTTCAGGTCCATGGAAAGTACCCTGATGGCTGCGGAACAAATGAGTCTGGTCTCAGGCAGAAGGTGCAGGTTCACTGAGATTATCCATTACCCTGCCAAAAAGTTACAGCCGGCTTGCTGGGATAAATTAACACAGATCAGGAGTCTGTCTCCACATGTTCTCTCCCAGTGATAACAGAGATAAACCTGGAAATGGACTTTTTTTCTCTCCCTTTAGTATGTTTTTTGTTGTGGTGTTTGTGGTTTTGTTTTCTTTTTATTTGTTTGGTTTTTTTCTCCTTCATTGTTTGGTCCTGCTTTTATATGAGTATGAACATGGTTTCTAGCCTCTTTGTGGTTGTAGTTCTGTTCTGTTCTTCTTTTTGTCTCTTCCGTCTCTCTTTCTCACCAGTCTTCAGCACCAGTTTCCCAAAGTTAGAGTGGTCCCCCTTTGTCCTCCAGTCATATTTCTAATCTCTTCCTCTTCTCCTACTTCTCTATTTTCTCCAAAATCCATTTTAAATTTTAACTCATGAGGGAAACATTGATGTATTAAGGTCTTATGTATTGTATACAATTTTCTGGTCTGTTTTATATTTTGTTGTATAACTAAAAATCTAGTTCATATGGTTAAAGGTGGTAATTAATGGTTAGCCCAGTTTGTCATTTTCTAGGCTGTGATTGTTGCTCCAGTTATTTCTGATGGTACTACTTTAGGCAAAAGCAACATAATTGTTCTAAACAGCTATTCTATCTGGCATTCCAAGACTGAGACCAACTAAGGGTCATAGAAAATACTGAAGTACAGTGAAAAAGAACCAGGAGCTGAGCCAAACAGGCAGAAACTTCTCATCCCAAACAAACTGAAGACATAGGATCTTGCAACATACTTAAAACCCAAAAACCAGTTATACCTGGAAGATACCTCAGAGAAGTAGCCATTTCCTAGAAATTGTTCAAAGGAAGGAACAACTGAGATGAGGGAAAGGAAGAAAAGAAAGAAAGAAAGAAGGAAGGAAAGAAAGAAAGAAAGAAAGAAAGAAAGAAAGAAAGAAAGAAAGAAAGAAAGAAAGAAAGAAAGAAAAAGAAGGAATGGAAAATATATGTAGAAGGATAGCTGGGATAACTATACTGCTGAAATCTAATGGTTTATTGAAAGGAACAATTAGTGCCTAATTTTTTTTCTTTTTGACTAATTTTGCATGCTTATATCTGATAATCTGAGCAACAAATTTGAAGACAACAATATGCAGTATAACAACCATTGATGCTAGTGAAATTCTGTACCATTTCTAATGACTTTTTTGTTTTTACTTTTTTACTCTGTTTAAAGGTTTGATCAATCTTGCATTCTCACATCTGGTAATCTGAGCAACTTTAAAGATAACAATATGTAATATAACAGCCACTGTTAATTCTTATCATCTTGTCCTGAAATCCTGTATCATTTTTATTGTTTTTGCTTTGTTTTGTTTTTGTCTATGTTGTTGATATTTTGCTATTATCCTTTTTTATTATTCCCTTTAAAATAAAAAAAGAAAAAAGAAGTAGTAATTTCCTAAGGGTTCTCAATGCTAGCAATAAAGCAACCCACTATGGGCAATTTACAAGTATCACCTCAGGAATTAAACTAAAACAGAAAAGAAAATGAGAAGACACTTAAACAAGATAGAACCCCAGACATCCAGTTCACCAAGGCAAACACAGGAGACAATGAGGATAGACAATAAAAAGCCAACTACCTGGCCCTCTAAAGTAGTAACAATAAAGCAACTGAATAAGGCTCTAGAAAAAAAATCAAATTAAAAATAATTTCTCATATAACTGTAGGTTATATCACATAACAGCAGAGATGATATCCACAATGAAAACCATGGTTAGTAACTCTCAAGCAGATAGAGACAAAATAATAGAGGAGCTTAAGAAAATTATGGAAGCCACAAATGCTCAGCATAGGAAATAAATAGAATCCATGCAGTAGATTCCAGCAGCTATCCAGGAGAATAAAATTTCACTGAAAGTATCTGCAGAAGATTAAGCCAGTGTGAGAACAGTATCTCAGATATAGAAGACAAGCTTGTAATTACTGATGATGAAGAGAAAGATCCCTTAAAAATGACGAAGAACCATGAAAAAATCAATCCAGCAGCTGCTAGATGAGGCAAGAAAAAATAACATAAGATTTA
Organism: Dinomys branickii; assembly: GCA_004027595.1. Taxonomy (NCBI): domain Eukaryota; kingdom Metazoa; phylum Chordata; class Mammalia; order Rodentia; family Dinomyidae; genus Dinomys; species Dinomys branickii. Next base: position 45,102 of record PVLD010013742.1, on the reverse strand, counting down.
TTGGAGTCGGTGCAAAAGCAGGAGATAGCACAAATGATAAAAATTAAAACTGTTTACAGATATCATGGCAGAAAATTTCCCTGGTAGGGGAAGATAATTTGACATGCAGTAAGTGAGGCATATAGAACTCCAACTAGCCACAATCAAAAAATTTATCATAATCAAGATTCCAGAAATTCAACACAAGAATAAACTCTTAAAAAGCTGTTGGGGAAAAGAAACAAATTACCTATAAAGGAAAGCCTATCAGAATCACAGCTAATTTCTCAGCATAAATCCTCAAGTCAAGCAGAACTTGGAGTGGAGTATTTAAAGTTCTAAAGGAAAAAATCTTCAATGCAGATTTATGTACCCCAGAAAACTATCTTTCCAAGCTGATGGAAAAATAAGATTCTTCCATGACAAAGGACAGTTGAGGAAATTTATGACCCCCAAACCAGAACTCCAAAATATTTTGAAGGACATTCTAGAAAGAGATAGCAAGGAATACAATTCCATGAATCCCAACAGAAGGAATTCACTAGGTAAGGCAAATGAACAGAGAGAGGAGAAAAAGGGTGAAGGCAACAACAGGAAAATAACATGACAAGGATAAGTCTCTACATATCAATTATAACCATCAATTTTAATGGTCTCAATTCACCAATCACAAGACACAGACTGGCAGAATGGATCAAGAAGCAAGATCCAGTGACATGTTGCATACAAGAAACACATTTAATTCAAAAAGAAATTCATAGAAACTCATAGTCAAAGGATGAAAAATAATACTTTATACAACAGAAATCCAGAAAAAAATCAGGGGTAGCTATTCTATTTATAGCAAAGTGAATTTCAAGTCAAGACTGATTAAGAGAAACAAAGATCATTACATCCTTATAAAAGGAACAATCCAAGAGGAAAAAAATAACAATTGTAAATATATATGCAACAAATATCAGTGCATCCAACTATGTGAAATAAATATTAAAGGACATTAAAAAAGTCAATTATCTTGGTTTGTATGTCTCCATTCTTCTGTCTTTAAAATAAAATAATAAAAAATTTTAAAAATTAAAATAAAATTTGTAAAAATCAAGTAAGTACTAATACAGTTGTATCTAGGGATCTCAATACCCCACTGTCATGAAAAGGCAGATCAACTAGACAAACAATCAACAATGAACTATTACAACTGAACCAAACTTGAAAAACTGGACTTAGTAGATGTCTACAGGGTGTTTCATCCCACAACATCAGAATATGCATTCTTCTCAGCTGCACACAGGACATTCTCCAAAATAAACCACAAACTAGTTCATAGAACATGCTCAAGTAAATGCAAGGGAACTGAAATTATCCTATGCATATTGCCAGACCACAGTGCAATGAAATTGAAAAGCAATGGAAAAAGAAACCACAAGAGCTTCATAAATACATGGACATTAAAGAGCACCCTTCTAAACAACCAATGAGTCACAGATAAAATTAAAGAAGAAATTAAACAGTTTCTATAATTAAATGATAATGACATTACAACATACTAGAACTTATGGGACATAATGAAAGCAGTCCTAAGGGAAATTTATAGCAGTGAATACCCATATCGGGAAAACAGAGCAAGAGCAAATGCACAACTCAATGGTGAACCACAAACTTCTAGAAAAAGAAGAGCAGGCTAAGCCAAAAGCTCACACAAGGGAAGAAATTATAAAGATCAGAGCAGAAATTAATGCGCTAGAGACATAAAAAACAGTTGAAAGACTCAATGAATTAAAGAGTTAGTTCTTTAAAAGATTAAATGAAATTAACAGACCCTCATTCAATTTTATCAAAAAAGGAAAGAAAAGACTCAAATCCATACAATTAGGAATGAAAGGGTGAAATCACAATGGACCCTGTAGAAATCCAAAAGTTATCTATACCAGCTTTGAAAACCTATATTCTAATAAGATGCAAAATGCAGAAAGCTCTTCCCGGCCCAGACTGTCCAGACATCCCACTACATTTACCTTCTATTTCTTATTCTTCTCTGAACAAGTCTTTATTATGATATATGTAGAATGACAGTTTTCCAAGTCCAGCATTCCCTTCACATTTACTACTCAGTATCTGCCATTACTGTTTGTGAAAGCCCTTTCTTCTCAACTGTTTGCATGTTTACTTATCTATTTATTATCAATATGAGCTCATTGCTATCATTAGTCATTTGATAATGTTCAAATTATCCTGCATTTGGTAAATCTGTTCAATATGGATTCCATCTCTCTTCTCTCTTTTATTTCTTCTTCCCTCCCTCCCTTCCTTTGTTCATTCTTTTTCCTTCCTCCCTTCCTTCTTTCTTTCCTTTTCTCTTCCTTCCTTTTTTTTCAGAATCCCCTACTTTCCAGTATCACAAAATCCTACAGGCTCATTTTTTTACCTGTGCTGTTACAGCCCTGAGATTTGTCATTTTTCCAAGGAGCCCTGATTCCTTTTATTGGGAAATGATATTTAGAAACTAAGGCCTGGATGTTAGCTGAGCTTGTTGCTGTTGGAGTGATTTTACTTCTAGGCCCTGGGCCTGTATATAAAACTAGCATGTTATGAATGTTCACATACATACACATACAAAATTATGTATGTGAACAAGAATACAAACATGCATGAAGTTTAGAAATCATGAGTTCTCACAGACACCATTAAGTGAAATCCATTTCCTCGAGGTTTTCTCTTGCCTGCCCCTTTCCATATAAGCTTTGTCTACAATGAGACACCCGGGTCCTAACAAAATATATAAATTTACTCATATACTTAGTCATATAATGTATCCAAAATAGTTTCAGAATTTGTCTATACAACTACGAAAAGGAAACCCATTCAGAAGAGTTTACAGCTTGCTTTATATTCTCCCTTACCTAAGACTTAGGGTATATAATCAAATACCATGCTTATAATTAGCTAACCTGCTCACTCTTTTCCCATTCTGTGAGGCTGTGCAACTCATCTGAAATCCCTTATGTTTCATATGCTTTTATTTTCTTTCAGTGTTAGATTATTGCCCCTTCCCAACCTGTTGACTTAACCATACATTTTTGAAATAGGTAAAACATACACATGCTTCCAAAAGACAAACTATGCAGAAGGCTGCTTTTAGAGAAATGCCACTGCCTCCCTTATGTTCTCCCTTGATTTCCCCTCTAACACCCCTTGTATGTAGACAATCTTATTGTGTTCAGGTTTACCCTTCCAGTGTTTCTTCTTGAAACATACGACTTTGTAAAATTGCCTTTTCTTTCTTCCAAAAGAGCAGCATGCTATCTATTTTCTTTGGAACCTTGCTTTTTTCACCTAATGTCTATTGACAATCACTCCATAATGGTTCATAGAGACCTTTCTCATTTTTTAAAAGTAACTGTAAAACTTTAGGTGAATTACCATAATTTACTTAATCAATTTGCATTTTTAGTATAAATAAAAATTGTCAGTATACATAATGCCGTAATAAATACTTTTTTGCATATTTTTATGTCAGGAGAACAAATCAAGGTAGAACCAACTGAGGATCAAAAGATAAATGCTAATGTTAACAAAGTCACCTCCATAATGATTGTAACCTTTTGTGTTTTCACCATCAATGTATGAAAATACCTGTTTCTCCAGCCTATTAATATAATGTATTGTCAAGCTTAAAATTTTTATCAATCTTGATCACTAGGAAATAGTTATCTCACCCTTCAGGTTCATTTATTTTGTTGGAAATAGCATTATGCTAAGTGAAACAAACCAGACACAAGCAAAAAATATGGCACAATCTCACATATTATGTGCAATCTAAAAAAGTAAAATCAAATACACTGACTCACAAAACACAGTGATTACCAGCTGCAGGGAGAAGTAAGAAATGGGAGATGTAAATCAAGAGGTAAACTTACAGAACAAATAAGATACATGTACTGAAGATAGTAACTCATCTATATCTGTCTTGTATAATTTTTCTCAGAGCAAAAACAAAAGGCAACTCATAAATGAAATAGGAAACCAAGGTTCACTAGCAAACTAAAAGATTCTAAATGAAGAAAGGTTGATTACCAAGCCATAATTTTGGCAAGGATGTGAGTTCTGGTACTGCCCATACCCAAAGCAATGTTTCTTTGAAAGCCTTCCTGAGTCCTGTCAATTGAAGATCAAATCCATTTGCCTTGAGTGGAGTGTTTCCCACATTCTCAAATTGCTCTGTCTTTATTTCATTCTTTAGTAATCTAAACTCAGTGTCTGATTAAGGTAGGAACTTTGCATATAACAGTAGAAGTGCATGTACCACTCAGTGGGTTCAATGAGCGTACCAACCACTTGGCTCTTATTAGCATTTTTTTGCATTTTCTTTCTCTCTAGAAGGAGCACATGGTATATTGTATGTAAATACCTAGAGTCTATTCTGCATCTATTTCATACCTTCATAGCTTCTAAAATTGTTCGTATAAGACCCCAGCCAGTCTCTTGGGTCTCCCTTACTTTCCCCACAGAGTTGGCAATCTAGATCAGCAATTGCAAACCTATGGCACATGTGCCACAGTGGGCAAGGGGAGTCCTGTCTGTCAGGATGCACACAAAGTCACCAGCAGCCAAGCATCAGATGCTGAGGATTAAGTGCCGTGTTGGCACTTTGCAATAACTAAGTGGGTTTGGGTTGCAGTTCGGGCACTCCATCTCTAAAATGTACAAGGCTCTCAATCATGTGTTTTCGATTGCTTTCACAGTATGAAAGTGTTTCAGATGAAATTCAATATATATAAAAGCTATAAAAATGGTACAGTGGTAACTTGCTGCACAAGGGCTTCAAAATAATTTTATTTTGAAAATTTCCGACTTGCATTTCTTTGTCTAACATTAAATAGATAAATTCAACCGATAGGAAGGATGGAGCTCTAATGATAAACCTGAAACGTTTAATTCTGGGGACATTCGTAACAGTTGTGATTCTGTTTTAACTTTAGCATCAGTTTTGTTTTTAACAGCAACATTTGCAACTTAGATCCAAAAGAGAAGAACAGCATTTCACTAGCAACCATTAGTAAAAACTAACAGTGGTAGGAAAGCCTGGCATGGTGGCACACACCTGTAATCCCAGCACTCGGGAGGCTGAGGCAGAAGGATGGTTGCGAGTTCAAGACCAGCCTGGGCTACACAAGTGAGCTCAAGGCCAGCCTGAACTGCATAGTGAGACCCTGTCTCAAAATAAAGAAAAAAAGAAAAGAAAAGTGGTAGGAATTCCTGATTATAAATATAAAGTCGAACAAGTCCAATGTAAAATCTGCACTCAAAGAAGTAACTGTAAGTTGTGTTCACAATGCAATGTGCTACCTACTAGCTTATTAATGCACTATGGGCTGTTTCCCTGATAAGAACATATGACAAGTATGGTTGTTTTTATAAATAAAATGTATAAATACATATTCATTGAAACATATTTATTAATTTTTAGATAGTTTTAAAAGCCCAGAGATCACAAATTTTACATACAAATATATACATTTATTTACCCACATATGCATACATGTACAGCTATAGGAATATTTTTTGCTGTCTCACAATGTGCCAAGTGAGCTGCTGACTGATTTATCTGTATTATTTTCATGAAGGTTCCAAATAAACCTATCAGGTTGGAAACAGTATTAGTCCTATTAAGCTTAAGGAAGTTTAGTAACTTACTGAAACCACTCAAGCCCATTCATCTAACTCTAATTGACCTGTTTCTGCTGTTACCTAGGATTTCCAGTTCCCATAGTCAGGCCTTGCTGGTTCTCTAAGGATCTCAAGGATCCTAAGAAATCAGGGAAAACTCACAATTATATGAGAGGCTTATTTATTTTTTAAAAAGTGTAAAATCTTGATTTAATATTAATTAAGCAATGTTCCTTTTCTGCATAAAATAATTTAGAGTAGATTTCTGGCAGAGAGTCTAGTGAGAGAGTAATGTAGCTTGTTCCCTGACTGCAGCCCACTCAGCCACGATCAATAGGTGAGCTGAGACCTGGGATCAAGAATAACCAAGGTCTTCGCTCTGCAGACCTGGAACTCTGACCTGGGACCATGTACTCGCTATGGTCTTAACCCTGAGACCTAGAGCCCTCTGAGCTGGAAGCTGGATAGACAGGGCTTTCCCTTCAGACCTGGAGCTCTTGCTTCAATGGACCTAGACTGCACCAGGCCTCACAACCTTTGCTCTCCTCCTACCACCACCACCCCATCACCTGATACTGGCACAGCCTTTCGAAGTGCTGACCCCACTACTCCAGTCTCCTGACTCAGCCCTGCCCAGAGCAGGGAAAGCCTGTCCCAGCCACAGGGGCAGAGTGGTCAATATGAGTTGGAAGGTGGATCTACTCACCAAGGTCCAGCACTGCTCTAGGCCAGGGAGTCTTCAGATTTGGCCCTAAGGTGATTTTTCTGTCCCAAGTCGAGGAAACATCACCTCCTTCCACAAAGATGAACAAAGGTCTTTTGGTCCTGGAAGTACTGGGCAATGCCGGAGCAGAAAAGTTGGTTTCCCTTCTCCCTAGGAGAGAAATGGTAGAGGAACACACTACCACCATGTTTGGCTAACTGGAGAGGCACACTGCCCTTTGGGAAGATTCAGTGGCTATTTGCAAGAGGAGGGCTTTGTGTATAATATGAACAAGCTATTGTTATAAGTAAGCTGGCCTCGAGCTCACTTATGTAGCTACATCAAGCCTATCAGTTTTATTAGTCCAAGTACTCAAGGTTCATTGGGTAACTAATAAGCCAGGCAATCACACAGGTTCTTCAAAATCTTAATTATTAATATTCATAACACTCAAGTCATATATGACACTTCACACATAATGTATAGGTTACAGAATGGCTGAAAAGGGGCTAACAGTCACAACAGGATGTGAAGAGAAAGAATTGAGAGCCATGGAGAGGGTCTACAGCACTGTGGGAAATCACCACAGGTGGCGAGGTAATGATTACAAACCATACAGAGCTTCTCTATGGAGCACAGGACTTGTCAAGAGCACAAAACTGATTAAAAGCCTGAGGCAGGAGGACTGCAAGTTCAACAGCAGCCTGGGCAATTTAGTCACTTAGCAAGATGCTGTCTCAAAATAAAAATTTGCACAAGGCTAGGGATGTAACTCACTGCAAAGGCCCTACATTTAATCCTAGAACCACAAGAGACAAGGCCCGAGTCTAGATGGCAGTTTGAGTGCACCAAGTCAAGCAGGAAGGTGAGGCTGAGCTGACTCAGAGACCAAAGAGAGAGAATTGGTGGCCTGTGTGTTCTGATGAGGGTGGCACTGCTGCATCCCATGTCAGGTGTCCCTCCTTTGATATGACCCAGGTGAGGGAATTGTATAATTTATTAAAAAGAATATGTATATATATATATATATGTATATGTATATATGTATATATACGTGTGTGTGTGTGTGTGTGTGTGTGTGTGTGTGTATCTTAGACACCTTATGTGTTTGCATATCCCTGATTTAATGTGGTATCTTTACAGGTGACAGTTTTTATTAACAAGATGAATTTATTAGTTTATTACTTATTATCGTATTGTGAAGTTAAAAGTTGTTTTTGTCCATTAAGCTTGGTGTGTCCAACATCTGCTGTTTATCTGTTTGCACAGACAAGTTACCAAGTGTCTTAGTTACTTTCTCATTGCTGGGATCCAGTATCAGATACAGTTTAAAGAAACCCTTATTCTTGGCTCCAAGGCAGAATCAGCACGGTGGAAGGCACTGGGCAGAAGGTGGAAGAATCTAGGCAGAGGAAAGTTGCTCACCTTATGGTAACCAGGAAGTAGGGAGAGAAAGGAAGTACCAGGCACATGAACACACCTCTCCCAAGCAGGCCCGCCTCCTACAGTGGGTCAGTTATGAACTCATCAGTGGAGTTTAGCAACCCCACAGTCCAGTCATCTTCCAAATACCCGAGGCTTTTGGTGGATTCCCCAGATCTAAACTACAACACCAGTCCTTCTGCCCCAGCATTTGGGCTTAAATGGAGCAAGGTGGTGTTTCATCAGGTCAAGTCACTCTGAGTAGAGCACAGCCTAAATGCTACTGTAGCTAGGATGGCACACCACGGAGTAGTAACGCCACGAGGCAGTCTGCTCTACACAGCTACTCTCAACTCTCCTTCCAAGCTTTTAAGAGAAAACTTTTACTACCTCTGTACATTCTGGGTGAAGAGAGGTTGTTGATCTATGATGGAGAGTTAGAAAGTCACATGTCTTAGAAGAGTTCATTTGTTTAAAAAGAAAAGCACAGACAGGAAATGTCTTCCAGAAGTGAATTTCTGAGGTGGAGTTTTTCTATAATCTGTAGAAGCAGCAACAGGAATAACACTGGTTGACATTTGTTCAGTAGGTCAGAGGATATGGAGCAGAAGACGGTGAGAAGGAAAAGGAAAGGCCCAGTACCAGACTAGTCACATATGGAAGACTTTTTCCTATTATAACCTTTGTTTTGTGTGCATAGTATTTCCATTTCTTAGTATATAGTTGATAATCCCAATACTTTTTAAAAATATCCGGTCTGTCTAGATGTTCTCAAGTGCTTGATATATGTTAAAAAGTAGAAGTAGTAGATTAACACATTTTATGAATATTCATGGTGCAGGGAAAAGCATGACATGTGATGTGCTGTGTGTGCCTACACACAGGACCACTAATATTTCTATATGTAGAAGATTCCCTGAATCCATTTAAAATATCAATCAGTGTGCCAGAAATCAAATCACACAGTTTTTTAAGTTTTGATGGGCTTGTGTTTATGAACTAATGAACTACCTTTCAGTATTGACTTATCTCATTTCTGATATTTGAACTCAAATAGAGTCCAGGGCAGTCAGTCTCCAAGATGGCCATGGATAACCCCTGCTTCCAATATTTACACTCTCCTATTGTCCCATATGCATATCCCAGAATTGATATGTGACCAGTAAAAAAGGTGGAAGTATCCCTTTTCTGAGACTAGATAATTATAGATATTGATGTCTCCATGTGATTGCTCTTGGGCCAATCACTTTGCAGGAAGCCAGCTCCCATGTCAAATAGCCCCACAGAAGGGATCTCATGGTGAGGAACTCGCCATCAGCCATATGAGGGAGCCATCCTGGAAACAGATTGTCCGGTCTTAGTCAAGTTTCCACATGACTGCTGCCCCAGTTGGCCACTTGATAGCAACCACAAGGAAGACTGAGCCAAGACCAACCACCTCAGACACTTGTAGATTGCTGACCTGCTACATTTGTTGTTCAGAAATAAGAACTAGATCTGGGCATGGTGGCACATGCCTGTAATCCCAGCATTTGAGAGGCTGTGGCAGGAGGGTCACCATGAGTTCAAGGCTAGTTTGGGCTACACAGTGAGTTCAAGGCCAGCCACGTGACAAGACCCTATATCAAAAATGAAACAAAACAGACAGAAGTAATGATTAATGTATGTCTCCTACATTTATATTCTAAAGTTGCTCCCAAATCTATTGGGGATTCACTTATTTAATGACTATTTGCTGAGTGTCTCTTAAAAAGTGGAGTTGTCAGAAATCTAAGAATATAGCTGTGAATAACAAGTAAAGTCCATGCTTTCATGGAGTTCACATTATAAAACAGAGTTATCTATAGTTATTTTCATATTTGTCTCATCTTCCTGAAATAATGGCAAAATTCTAAAGGAAGAGAACACTTACTTTTATGTCTTCACACGACATAACATGGTGAATCTAGATATTTTATAAGGGGTAATCAAACTATGTGGTGAATATTTAAATTTTAAAAATTTGTTTCAGTAAAAAAAGACATGCTGTTATTAATTCCCCTCAAAATACTCCCCTCCTTTAAATAACTTACCCTATCATTCTTTCCACTTTCTGAAGCAAGTCTGGAAGTTCTCTCTCATGAGTGTGTTTAGGAAGTGTGATCAAAAGTATGATAAATACTGCTGCTGAGTGCCGCCCACTGAAAGGCAGGCGAGCAGAAACATTACAGGGTGTCTCCGTCTACCTTTTTTGCTGGATCTAGCACTGTGTACTTCCGGTTCTTCCCCAAAGTTAAATGACTATGCCATGGAAACCTTTGAACAGACTGAAGTAGCCAAGACACTCAGGAAAGAGCACTTCCAGAACCGCTTCACAGAGTGGTAAGATTGACGGGATGAGTGTGCCACCTCCACAGATTTCAAGATTCTGGAATGCAGAATCCCTGTGTATATACATGCGCTTGGGCCCACAGACACAACGAAACAGTGATAGAACCCCCAGACAGAAATCTCCCTAGGCAAAGCTGTTGTTATTCTTCACCTTGGCTCACCTGCCCCTTCCAGCATGAGGAGCCAAAAGGCCTACGGTGAGAATTGAACCCTGGAATACGTAACCTCTTAAGCTTGTAGCTGTATCGGCCCTTTTCATCTTTCACAACAAGGTATAGAGTCTCAACTTTCCTACAGAAGTCCAGCTTCCCCAGCCTTGTTAGTTGCTCAGTGCATCTTTAACAGGACAGATCTCATAGATGAGTGACACTGAAATATGCTTAACATTTGCTGAACAAATAACTAAATAATAATGCAAAGCTGTTCTTTCTAGACTTTCTTCTCTGATCCGCTTTTCTACCACAAAGCTGCAGATGACATAGACAAACAAGATTTATATTTGTTTCTTTTAGTGCAAGTTCTTGGTGGATTGGACCACATGTCCTGTGTGATTCCTTCATCACGGTCAAGATTCAGCCGATGATGGCGATGTCTGTTTCACTTCCAGTCCCTCGCCCACGCCCTGCATATGCTGTTTACTCTCCTAAGCGGCACCCTGAAACACTGAAGACACTGTAGCACACGCTCTGTGTAGCTTCACCTATAACCACGCCAGAGTCTCAGCTTCCAAATTACAAATAAGAGAAATGTGCACAGTGCCGGTAGGTGGGAGTCAGGCCCGGCGTGGGGAAGGAGAAGGGGTCAGGGAAGGGAGTCTTGGGCCCAGCTTAAGAAGACACAGGGCTCTACAGCATATGCAACCCAGCGCTAACAAAACCAGAGTGCCTGTAGATGCCAAATAATAAGAATCCTTTGTCAGGAACCTTTTCAGAGAGAAGCATAAAGAATTCCAGGGAGCACATATTCAAAGCCTGTTTCCTAGGCAGCTGATGCCACCCACCTTCCCTTGCACAAACAGAGCCAAATTCAGTTCTCAAATGTGCCATTTGCTTTGGCTTTCAAAACAATCCTGAGCGTTGGCTGGTTTCTTTTGCTTCCTGAAAGAAGCCTGGTAGAGAAAGGCGTAATGCTGTTCTCTATCTAGCCATTAGAAATACTTCACTCCAAGCCAGTCCTGCCTCCCAACTCTCCCCCACAATATCCTTGAATTTAGCGGTCACTTTTATAACTGCAGAGGTAAAGCATGGCCTCTGATCTCATCCCACAGTTCTTTCACATTCTTGGGAAAGAATAGGCCAAACTACTGCTGGCTCCTGGCTTTTAGTTGAAATATGGAACAAGGAGACCGATCTTGGGGAGAAAATGAGAATTTGGTTAAATAAATTATGATATATATGATAAAATATTACATGGTCTTTATAAAAATGTTGTACAAAAATAATATATATGGAGCAAAGTCCAGGATACAGTATTCAATGACAGAAAGGAAGAGGGTTTCAAAATAGAATTATCTCAGTAAAGTGAAAAAGTGTGTATGTAAGAAGAAAAAATATGTGCATTGTGGCCACATCTGGGATAGGATATTCCTAGTTCATGTCTTCTTTTGCTTTTCTTTTACATTTTTTCTTATGAACCATTTTAAATTCCAATGACAAAGAAGGCTTTATGTTGATAAAACAAAAATAATAAAGGCAATATAAGGTAAAAATGGGGCAGGAGTGACACCGGGTTACAGCCACAGCACCTACGCTGCCGATCTGGAAGGGCTGACGATTCCTTCTACTCCGTCCTAGGTCTCTAATAGCTCTTTCAGTGGGTATCTTGCTTTCCCCGGGTCTGTGCCTCATTTTTCTCTTGCACGTACACCTGCACTGTCAGTGACTAAGCACAGAGCCATCCACACAGCAGATGTGAGGCTGAATGGTCAGTTCCTGGGGCCAGAATCACATGAGGGGGAAGGGAGCATTAAGAGGGGCTGGGAAAGCAGGGAGTTAGACGGCCCAGGTCAAAACGGATAGATGAGCCACACTGTCACTCCTAGGAATGTGCAGAGGGGAGCGCTTCTAAATGTTTAGTTCGAAAGAAATTATCCTGCCCCCCCCACATTTGGATCTGGAGCACCCAGCATAGAACTAGATCGTGCCCGACAAAAACATTTTAGATGAACACAAAGCAGACACACCTTATCATCGTACCGAGCCATGTCTTTCATTCCAGATCCTAGATCAGTGCAAAGACCTCACCAAGCAGGCAGAGTGAAACACCTACCTGCTCACTGACACAGAGCCTTCGCTAAGAAAGAGGAGTCCACACCCTGCTGTTGCATAGTCACGGTTCGGGACCTCGCCACTTATTTTAAAAAGGGCTTTTAAATCCTCTGGCATCTGTGACTTTCCAGGAAGCCTGAGACAGCGTACCCATTAGGAAGCATGCTACCAAGCCTAGGGCTTTCCTGAGGGATGCAACGCCTCACAGGATGAGGCTTCTGTGGAAGGTTTGTATGAAAGATTACAAAACCAACCAGCAATCCACCAACCAGATGTTTTTGGTTTGGGCTCATTTTGCCTTGACTTCAAGTCTGTGGTGTCTTATAAACACTTGCTTTTCAGCTCTTTGTTTTCGGTGGTGCAGGTGTGCCCCATTTGCCCAACCCCATCTCTTCCTGGGTCTCCCTGTAGTTTACATTTGGGTCTATAACTTGTGCTGGGAATGAAACCAGGGGAATGGCAATTCTAATATTAGGAGGACTATAACAAAAGTATTAGCCACAGCGGTAAACATCCAACAGTGAGTGCTTACCCTGTGCCAGACTCTCTCCCGGGGGATTTAAACAAAGCTATCAGCTGACCAACAAGCTGGCTTGGCTTAAACTACTAGGACTCCTTCCAGATCAGCTCAGACCCTTCCTACTGGCTCTGTATCTTTCTTCCCACTGCAAGCTTGGCCATCCAAACCAGCACTTAGAGAGCTTTCCAGAGGGCTGACTTAGCGGTGTGAGAGCCTAGTAATTTCCATCCCCCCAACCCTTTCCAGCAGTGACGAGTTGGCTACAGTATTGCTTATATTCAGAGCCACCCACAGAACGGGCTGAGATTTCACTGAAAATTTACTTCTGCTTGGCTTCTTCCCTTTTCGTGTTGTACCTAATTATTCTCATCTTACCTACGAGGAACTCTAAGCCAGATGAACTTGTCCCTTGCTTGCAGAACCCAGATCTGTGTGACCTTCAGGGAGCTTCCTAATTGTTTCTCAGAACAGAAAGGAAAGAAGTTGTAAAGGAGAAAAAGAGGTCTGGAGACTTCATTTTGACACTTAACACAGACCAGGGCTACATTAATGATGGTTTATCCAGTGTCCCTTTCCCCCTCTTTCTATCTAAGGGCTCTACTTGAGCTAATTGTAGTAATAGAAAAGGATTAAATTGAGGAAGAAAATATTTCAAAAGTAGAGTACATGGCAATAGATGCCCATGATGATAGACTATCTACCCAGCCAAATGACTTGATCTGCCATGTCACCATAATGACAGTACAAATAGTACAATGACTACACAGTGTAGCTAGCTGTTTTCATGTCTTTCGGATATACTGGAACTAAGTTGCATAAAAGCTGAGTCATATATTCACATATTCAACAAAAATGGACTGAGAACTACTCTATGCAAAGCCCCATGGTCAGTGAGAGCATACAGTTATAGACAAGAAGAGCCTTGGCGACTTTATGCCATGGAGGGATTATTCATGAGGCAACAGTGAAGTAGGACACGGTCCTCTTTAGGCTATGTTTCAGGTGTGTCTTCTGAGTTCCATCGGACTCCAGATTTATTATCAGTGTCACACAAAAACAGAATCATGCTCTTTTGAATTTCCCTACATTAATTGCCTGTGTTCTATGTTTATACCAGTACTATTACCCCTCCAATAGACACGAGTATGAGTTAAATCAATAGTCAAGGTTCTAAGAGGCCAATTCCATCAGCGAGTCACTGAAGAAACTCACAGCAAAACTAAAAAAAAAAAGAAAGAAAGAAAGAAAAAGACCTCCTTCTGCCTATGTACAATTTCCTGCAGGCACCTTGAGTGACTTAAACAATATTATATCACGAATCCTTTACAGCTGCCTTTTCACTAATGTTTTAAACAAAAGCACAACCTAATAATAAAATATTTAGTCTATCACTGTTTTTCAAGGTATTTTACTAAGTACATATATTCTTATTTAAACTATAATTATTTATATGCATAATTTTAAATGTACTGTATGTAGTAAGAAATATATTTTATTTTTTATTGTGATGTTACAGATAAGAAAATGGAAGTTTAGTGTTTCTAAGTTATCCATCCAAAGCATTGCGATTGTTTCTGCTGTGCAAAGCCGGTGTTTGATCACTTTATTTGAATGGATATTTTCATTTGCTCCCACTTTTCTTACCTTCATATGTATTCCAGAGGGTATTTTTCTCTTCATGATGATATCTCTTTTAGCCTGCCTCAATTAAAAGAAATATTTTTAAAAATCCACTCTATTTTTTAATTCCTGTCCTCTTACTATATGAGGTTATCTTGAATTTGATTATAGAGATCATAACATTTAAATACTTTCCACCCTGCTTCTATAATTGGACAGTTATAGAAAATAGACCTCTGTTTCATTGGTCAGTAGATTTTTTAATACTTAATTGTTTTTGCTCTTTAATTGACTTAGTTAAACGTGGTGTTGAACAAATTTTGTGGCTGAAGTCTCTAGTGGACAATTTTAGTCAATCCCTTTATTATCAATAATACCACAATTTGAAATGCTAGTGTCACGTGCTAGGGAGGCAGAAAGCACGTCCATCTGGCTTCATGAACTTCAGGGCAGTGCGGGTTACAGAGTAGGCGTGGCCTTGTGGGGGCTGACGTCCACGGTGGCATAAGAGACAAGGAATTAGGGCTATGACTGGTGCAGAAGAGCAGAGAAACTGCAAATAATGTGAGCTAAATAGGATTGGTTGAGATGAAGGTTAAAATGACTAATATTTGAAGGAGAATTTCTGCACTTTAGTTTCTCAATTATGCAGCCTTTCCTTCTGTTAATACCTCTCTCACAGATCGGATTGTGTCCAGTGTTATGAATGATAGAGAAGCCCTTGGTGGGGTGCTGATATCTAGTCAGCTTTACATCAACTTCTGAATCACCTCTCCCCTAGGAGGATAATGCTGTGGAGGAAGAGAACTCTGGATTGAAACGCGAATGAACACTACTATATGTAGAGGACATCCGCAAAGGAGACACTGTGTGGTCCAATCTAAGCATGACTCAACAACAAACAGAACTGATTGTTGATGATGTTTAAAGAAACTCAATCAATGAAATAGGGACTTTCCTCATGTTTTTTGTGTAGTAGACCTCTGAGATTATTATGAAAACCATGGGCTTTC
Organism: Dinomys branickii; assembly: GCA_004027595.1. Lineage (NCBI taxonomy): Eukaryota > Metazoa > Chordata > Mammalia > Rodentia > Dinomyidae > Dinomys > Dinomys branickii. The sequence goes on along the minus strand of PVLD010013742.1, from coordinate 29,544 downwards.
TCCACCACAAAACAACAATGATAAAAATACTTATCCTTATTTTCAATTTCTTCTGTTAACCCCCTGATGGACCCATTAACTCCAGAACTGTGTCCCCAGAGTGAGAATTTCTATCCAGATAATCTCTAAGGCCTCTATTTGTCCATAAGTTAGTATAGTTGTATTCAGGCTCTAGCCATATAACTTGGGTTAAGATATTTAACATCTCTGAGCTTCCAATGTTTCCTTATAATTGTGAGGATCAAAAGAAATAACATGTTTAAAAAGCCTGACCTCTTCCCTTCCCCTCTGTGGGAAACCAAATAATACCTCCCTTCCCAAAGATGTCCACACCTGATCCTGGGATCATCTAAATATGTTAAGTTATGTGGCAGAAGAAACTTCGCAGATACGATGACACAGCCTATAAGGTGAGAAAGTGATCCTGGACTATTCAGTGTGCCAGTCTAATAACATGAGCTCTAAAAAGCAGAGAAATTTCTCCTACCAGTGTCAGATAGGTATGGCAAAAGAAGAAACAGGAGTAATGATGGGGGTAGGAAAATGTGGAATATGGAAAGGATTGACAGCCATGGATGACTTTGAAGGCAGAGAAAGGAGGCCCTAAGCCAGGGAACTCAGTGGCCCTAGATGGTGAGAATTATGCCAGCCAGCAGCCAACAAGGACAGAGACCTTCATCCCAAAAACCTCAAAGCCTGGATTCTACAGACAGCCTCGTTAGGGCAGGCAGTGGATTCCCACCAGGGCCTCCAGCAAGGAAGGAATGCGACTTTGCTAGCATATTTGTTGCTCTTTGAAACTTGAGCAGACTTTTGATCTACAGAACTTCTAAGTGTGACTGCTAATCCCGATATGTCAACCTCCTTAGATTAAAGAAAAACATTTATCCAATTAGTAGATCACACTCCTGGGTTTGTCTGGGTGAGACCTGGAGTCAGGAGTGGAACAGACCTGCTGTTCCTCTGCTCTGCTCCCAGTCACCATGAACTAAGCAGCTTTGCTCCACCCACCCTTCCCCCATGATCTTCCTTCCTTGGCTCCAGCCCATGACCTGAATCCCTCCAAACTGTGAACCAAATAAAAGCCATCATCCATTAAGTTGTTGGTTTCAGGTACTGTGTGAGGTGATGAGAAAGACAACTAATGCACTAGGACACTAGCTGTGTGTTGTTTTAAGTCAGTAAGTTTATGCAAATTTTTTAGGCCAGCAATAGAAAACTAACATCATTTCTTTCTCCTACTCTCATGATAACCTAATTTTAGGCAGCACCAATCAGGAGGGACAAAGTGTTTTGTCTTCCTTTTTCTGTAATTCCTGCAATTACACTCTGGGGAAAGCTACAAGTCTAGCTGGCCTTTCACAGACAAGACTGTTCATTGGACAGTTCTTACATCAATACCCTACACTCTCTATCAGAGCAACACTTTTGTTTTTTCTGGACATCCAACTATTATTTAATTTTTCTCACCAGCCTTAGGTTGTCCTCTGTGCCTGTGCTGGTTATGAGATCTCTCCTGGATCATGGTCTCGGAATCCTTTTTGGTTTTTATGTATATAAAGGACAGTTGTCAGGAAGCTGAGTGGGGGCTGGTGGCTGATGGGTTATTCACAGAATCTCCAAAGAATGCTCTGCCATCCTGGATCACCCTATTTACTCACAATCCGTGACAGCACCATCACTGCTAAGAGTAGTATGATTTCATAAATTGTTTCTTAAAAGAGGGTGAAGCCCAGTCTTGTAAAGACCACCTGCCCTGACTATGAGTCAAGCTACAATTCCCATCAATATCTGCACAAAACCACGTGGCTGGGCTTGGACTTCTAGGGGTTCATTCTTGAACTTCTAGGGGCTCATATCTGGAGGTTCATCTGCTCTAGATAGCTCTGATGTGGCTCAGAAATCAAGGCAGGAAGAGTAGGCATCAAGTGAGACCATCTCCAGAAAGAGTCTGTGCCAAGCTGAAGGCCATCGCAGAAAACAGGGTCAGCACTTTTCACTTGGCACATGTGATGAACCACGTGTGTATACCAGCGTTCACCCCTTCCAGCCCTCATAGTCAGATCTGAAAGGAGGTTAACCAAAACCAGGAGAGAGTTTCCACTGTGTATGTTTCAGATTCTCCTGAGAGCAGGTGCAGAGCATTTCTGTCTCATCCTCAGGGGATTGGCCTGGTTCCTCAGGATGGCTGAATGCCCACTGCCTCTTTGATCTCTGGTTGTTCAGTGTGTCTTTGTGCTCAACATTTCCAGGAATTGCCACAGTTCTTCTCACTGCCTCTCTTCCTTCCATTGCAGCCAAAACATTGAATGACCCAAACAAAGGTGTCCAACCTTCTGGCTGGCCTGGGCCACACTAACTGAAGAGGAATTGTCTTGGGTCACATATAAAATATACAATATGGTTAATGTGTATATATAGTAGCAAAACTTCCTTTACTTTATATTTTAACTTATTTCATTGTTTTACAAAATAACAACAAGTTGAATAATTAAATAAGAAAATGTATGTTTGCTTAACCTGTTCACAACGGGGCTGTAATTTGTATATCTCACTAGTGGGCAGATCTGGTTTGAATTCAATCATCTGATGTTATATAGCCAAACTGTGTATGCTATTTTCTTCATACAAGATGCTAAAACAAAAACTGTGCTATTTCATAGCTAGATTATTATTAAGCTCAGTGGTAAATTCTTCTTTTATAATTCTTTTTTTGGTCTTTGATGGTTCTTTTTATTTTTGTTTGGGGTTTACATTTGTAAGTAAAGGATGCAAGAATGGTTCAACGTATGCAAATCAGTAAATGTAATACATCACATAAACAGAGGCAAAGACAAAAATTACATGGTCATCTCAATAGATGCAGGAAAAGTCTATGACAAAACCCAGCATTAATTCATGATTTTAAAAACTGAATATAATAGTATAGAAGAACTTTATCTCACTCTATTAAAAGCCATTTATGACAAACCTACTGCCAAATGCATATTTCATAAAACCGAACATTTTTCCTCTAAAATCAGAATCAGGATAAGAATGGCCAGTATTACCAGTCTTACTTGACACAGTAATCAAGCCCAAGGTATACGTAATTCAGAGAGCAAAATAGAAGATCATTGGAAACAGGGAGATAGATCTTGTACAAATGGGAAAGGGACCTAGAGATGAATGGAGAAGGGGAGGTGGGGGAAGAGAAAGTAAAAACAATTAGGATGTGTTATGTGCCTCGACTGACTCTCCACAGTGAGTGTAATCATTACTGCAAATATGAACTAATATGAATTTTAAAATGTATATGAAGATAATATCATTGTTAAAGACAGAGCCATTTGTCTAAAGTTGCTCCTTGGGATTATGAGAGGAGAAAGATTCTCAGCGCAGAGATGAAGGAAAATTGGGGTAAACTTTAGAAATTCTGAAATTAAATCTCTGACCAATCACTCCACAGTAGACTTGAATAGCTGAAACTTCTCTGTTAATTTCCCTTATTGTAAAACAGTGGCCAGACTGATTTGTTGTGAAGACTCACTAGAAATTTGTTTTCACAAGGGCCCCAAGTTCCTCTCAAGCTTTCACCCATCTCTTCTATTTTGCATGTAAGGGCCAGGCTTAAGCTGCCTTAGAAGTAGAGATCCACAGTATGTGTAGGTGACTTTAGTCTGGTCCCTGATTCCTCACTAAAGGGATGGCAAGACAGGAAGTGGGAGAGGAGGACAGATTCAGTTCTCTGAAGAAGTTCCCATAGGGTGACAGTGGCATGGACTTTGGCACCATGAGATCTGGATTCAGTTCCTTATTCTGCTTAATGGCTGAGTACAGAGTGCCTTGCCTGAGTTGTGTTCCCTTCCTTTCAAATGATATAAAAAGTCAACATTTCACAACCCTTTGTACTGTGTGCAAGGCTCATTTATAAGAAATAAACCCACATGTGTGAAAGTGCTTTGCAAATTATTAATCACTGTACAAAGACCAGTGGTTGTTATTGTTGAGAAAGAACCGTAGGTCCTACAGTTTCCACTGACCTTAAAAAATGCCGCTTAGTCATCTGTGTGACGTTTTGACTTTGCAGTGCTATGTTTTATTTGCAAGTTTCTTCTCATTTTGTGACTTTCTTTGCTTCTAGCTTCAATAGCTGCCTGACACATTCACTTTTGTATTCAGATGGCACTTTTAGAAACTCAAGATGTTGTGCAGAGAATTGTCTCTTTCATTCTTGCAATCTGAGAACAAAAAAGAAAATTCTTTTCATGCTGGAAAGCTGAAGAAAAGCAGGATAAGGGAACCCAAGCTGATTTCTCTTCCACGCATCCCCTCCCACAGCTGTGGGTGCAGAGAAGGGAACTCTGTGCCCTCTGTCTGGCCTCCTCCATTTCTACCAGCAATCTGCGCCAGTTTCCTCCAAGACATGGCAGAAGAGAAGGGCTTTTGCAGACTTTGCAATAGACCAGGAACTTTACTCTAAACCAATGAAAGACATGGTTTCTGCTCTTCTCGGCCATTGCCAGGCCTCAGGGTCTTCCCATCCTGACAGTTCTTCCCCACAATTGCAACACTTATTCCCTAACGAAGACCATACGCTTATGTCCTCAGCCTCCTTTAGTCTCCATGAAACTTTCAGGTAGCACTTAAATTATAAAAGTAGAAGCTGAGACTGAACCACTTAACTGTTTACCCAAGTGTCCCGGGTGGCGCATTTGTTTCTGTACTGTCTACCCTGAGCATCCCTCGGGCAGGTGTCATTTCAATCTGCTGATTCTTCTATAAATAAATTTGATAAATTTGTCATTTTTATATTCCTTAGTATATTGTCTTATAAAACTTAACTAAAAAGCATGTGATTTTTGGTCATCCTGTATTTAAATAATTGGACTGGTAAGTGGTTCACTCAGCATACCCACTGCCCTCACTTCATATGCATCTAGGCAGATTTCTGTTGGGATCCTTAATACTAAATCACCCAGTCTTTCTTAAAAGAGAAAAACAGCCCATTCCTTCCTGTTTTTTTGATTACATCTTTTTACTGGTTACTGAGGAGAAGACAACGCTGTGGAACATGGGTGCTTTGGCTCCTGCAAGCTTCGCACTTTCCCAGTTGCTACGTGAGACCCTAAAACAGATGAGTGGGGCAGTGCTTCCCTGGAAAAGGCACAGCAATATGTGTGTTTCCCTCTAAAAATAGAACCTCAGGGAAACCCCAAATTCAGAAAGGACAAAGTCTGGGAAGAAGCAAATGCTTCCTGCAAAGGCTCGGCGGTGCCTTTCCATAAACACTTCCTTTTGTTCTTTGCCAATTTGCTTGGGACTTGGACAGCAGCTAGAAGAATCGGCTGTATCACAGGCTTCTGCAGTGAGAAGAACAACGGCGGCTCTGTTCCTGCCAATGTCCAGGGCCTTGGATACCTCTTAGCGTCTCTGCCCGCTCCTCCTGGTCTCTGAAATGAGCACAGTATAACTGGATCTTTTGTAAATTATAGAACTCCTATAAAGACACAGCTATATAACCTACTTGTTAGCTAGGACTACACTGTCTTTAAACCTTCAAATAATATGCTGCAAAATCCCTGTCACATGTGGTTGAGAACTTAGTCTTCCTTAGGATTCTTACATTTCTTAGAGAAACATTTTTCTGTAGTCAACCTGGCTCTGAACTTTTGCATTTACCAAACTGCTTCATTTTGGAAACCATCTGCCCACTCTGTCCATGCCATCTCTCTTCTGTACTGTGTCGTGCTCTGCGAGGCAGCACCCCAACTCATCCCTCCTCCCTCCCTGGTGCTCCCTCCTGCCTCTGCCTCTCTCTGTCTCTCTTCTCTGTCTCTGTGTCTATCTCTCAGTCTGTCTCTGTTTCTGTCTCTCTCTGTCTGTCTCTCTTCTCAGTTGGTCTGTCTGTGTGTGTGTGTCTCTCTCTCTCACCTCCCAGCCACCGTGAAACGATAGGCTTGCACCACTGCATGAAACATGTTGACCGTGCACATTGACCATGCACCACTGCAGGTTAAAGAAACAAGACCAAACGACTAGAGCCGGAAGCTTCTGAAACCACAAGCCAAAACGAATCTTTCCTCCTTCTAAATTGTTAATCTCAGGCATTTTGTGATGGCAGCGGAAAACAGACTAGCATACAGGCTTAAGGAAAAGACAGGAGTTTTCTAATCTCCCTCCTTTCCTTTCTCTCTCTCTGTCTCTCTCTCTCTCTCTCTCTCTCTCTCCACCTTCTCTCTCTTCTTCTCCCCCTCTCAGGGTAGTTATAAACTATTAATATTTTTCCAAAAGTTAAATATCATAGCAATGTATCTGTTAGTTGATGCATGGAACCAACCAATGAGGGAAATTACATATTCTGACATAATTTGAAAGTCATCACACATTCTGGTTTCTGTAAAGAAAAGGAAAAATTATTGAACAGCTAATATTTTAATCATCTAAATGCAGCTTCCCTTTAGAATTTGAATACTTGGGAAAAGGAGAGGATGCAGTTCTGCAGGGGGCAGCTCCCAAAGGAGAGGGAACACCATCAGCTGCTCACTTCCTCCAACACCGAGTCTTTCCCGCACCAGCACCCTTCCACCGCTGCCCCATCTCTGCTACCTGGGACAGAATTGCCCTACTTGTTCTCAGCATATCTGGGTCTTTCTCACTCGCTAGATCACAGCTGCAGTATCAAGTCTCTCTGGAGTCATTCTCTGGCCACCAGTGACCGCGGCCTTCTCCCCGCTGCTCGCTCCCTCCTCTCCGCATCACTTCCCACACTCTCCGACTGTTTTGTCACTTGTTTCTGTCTTTCCCACCCAGCTCCATGTATTGGGAATTGGTAAATGTTTTCTGTAAAGATCCAGAAGTAAATATTTTCCATTTGTCCCATGCAGTTTTTGAAGCCACTCCTCAACTCTCCTGCAGTAGCACAGAAGCAGCCATAGACTATACAGAAATAATTTCATGCAGTTGTGTCCCAGTAAAACTTTATTGTGGAACACAAGTATTTGAGTTTCAATGCTTTGAACATGTCATGAAATTTTAGTCTTCTTTCAGTTTTCACTACATCTGCAAATGTAAAAATCATTCTTACCTTGCAGGTTATACGCAAACAGATGACAGGCTGGATTTGGCCCAGGAGTGATGGTTTAAGGAGCCCTACAGTAGCTCGTTAGCTCCAGGAACACTGCAATAAGTTCATTTATTTCACCGTTCAATCTCTAATGGCATGATGTCTGGTACATAACCTACGCTCAAAGAGTACCAATCAAGTAAGAAAGGCAGTGACGCCAGTTCAAAGCAAAACACTTATAAACGAGTTAGAAGGCCCCAGAGGAGGGGGGGAGAACAGGGGTGCACACGGACAATAGTAAAAATCTGAACATAAGAAACTTTGTGAACAAATCTTAATACAGATCACTAAATATATTATCAAAATCTTCTGGCCCAAATCCATGATTTCCTGGGCAATGTATCATTCCCCTACAGTGTTAGAAGTCCAGCAGATTCAAAAGAGACTTGCATATGCCTATGAAGTTTAAATGTACATAATGCAGTGTGGTAGGTTTCGTTATTTTTGTGCTTTTGAAATGGAGGAATATTTCATGGGTTAGTGATGCAGAGAGCTGTTGGTGTACAAGACTCATTGGGTCCTTTCAGATTTGGGTATTCTGAGTGATATGTAAAAATCTTAGATTTCAGCAATTAAATATGATAATAATTTAAGTTGATTTAAGAAGTTATTGATTCAGATATGCATAATTTAAGATTTTTTCCAAAATAACTATTCCAATTTTTAACTTAAACAGCAGTGCGGATAGACACATGAGTGCCGCCTGTGAGATCTGTGTGTGTGGGTGCATGTTGCATCCTGGCTACCAGGCAAAAGGAAGAAAATATCTTTGGTGCTTTGATTTCTTTGAAATTAAACTGTTCATCAACTTTTTATCATTGTCTCTCTGTTCATTATGTCCTTGGCCCACCCATCGTGTAAAGCTTTATTGTTCAATCATGTGGGGCTCTTTATTTCTGGTATTTAGAAAGCACTTTTAACTTTCTGATATTGTGTTACAGAGAAGGGACGCCCTTGTGAAAACAGAATCTTCACCTGAAGTCCGTTGGGTCTGGGATGAAAATGACAGACTGATCAGGGCGGTGTCTTTGAACCTGAATAGGAAAAAATGCATATTTTCATTAACCTTCACTTTAAGTTAGGATTCTCTGACTTCAAATGTAGGTAACCAACCAGATAGATCTTAGCGATACCTGTGACTTTGTCAAAAATGCATTCATCTTGGGAAATTGATACACGTATATATTGAATCTTGATATTTTTTACCTTCTCTCCTCCCATACTTCTAATTAGAGTGGTTTCTATGTATGTTGTTTTTCTTGCTTCCTTCAATGTTCTTCTCAACTAGGACTTCAGTTATATTGTGAACACATAGTATATATAAAGATACTGAAATGAATACACACAAAACCAGCCTCTTGTGAATGTTTCAGTTTATGTATGTGGAATGGACAGCCTTTCAGTTAGCAGGAAGGATGGCAGAGTATCACCTTGACAGAATGATTCACACACCTGAGGGGAGGGAGACCAGACTTCTCATCTCTGACGAAAGACAGGTTCATGCTTTTCTGTGCCTCTCCATGGAAGTGACCAGGACCTAGTATAACTGCCATAGGCAGGGAGGTAGTAACTGAGTAGGAGTCATTTAGAGGCACCTGAAAAATTCACTGGCTAACACAGAAGGACCCTGACACTGAGGCCAAGGAGGGAGAATTTCAGGGAATCTGGGGAGTGTGGGACTTAAATTAGTTGGGGACACATTTCACAAATGAATAATGGTTCTTCCTGATATTACGCACACAATGGCAAAAAATGATCTAGTCAAAATCTCAGTGTTTCAACCTGTGCTAGGGTCTTTCAGTGGGATCTGACAGTGTTCAGTGTGCTCTTCACCAACAAGAGTCTGTACCAGCTCTGTCCTGCCAGCAGACTGTTCCCACAGTGCTCAGATTGGAGGAAGGACAGAGGCGCAGTCACCAGTGTTTCTCTAGGAACTTCACTGGGATCTGCTTGTGAGGTGCTCCAGGTGGTGGCCAGCTCCTCCCCACACCATCTGTCAGGCATCTCAGGAGCAGCTGAGCCAGGTCTCCTGCTGCCGCCCAGGGTGACAGCCCCGCCATTCTCAATGCTGAGCTTCCTCCTCCAGACAGCTCTGCCATGCGGATCTCTGTTCTTGGGGGACACACACTAAGGAATATACTGCCTGCAGTCACATTTCTCAGCAGAGTCCCAGCCCTGCCCTCCCCCAGCCTCTCCTGGTCCTCCAGCCCCGGCCTGCTCTGTGCTGGCCCAGGGCCACCCTCAGCCACCGAAACTCATGACTCCATTGTGCTCTGTGCTAATCAAATGACCTCCATTCACCAGTCACTTCCTTTCAATCACTTTTTGTTTTTCATCTCTGTAGTTTGTTTCTGTCACCCCATTTTATTTTTTCACAAGGTCTACATTGTGCATGCCTCTGGCTGTGGAAAAGGTATTGCAAGTTCCAGAAGATTCCTAGAAATCAATTCAGGGCCTTAACCCAGGACCCCTGCCACAGGAATCCCAGAGAAAGGCAACTGTTGGGTTTCCCTAGAGGTTTGGCAGGTAGACCCCACCTGGAGTTGGGAGAAAGTCCTCAACCTAAAATTTCTTCTTTGGGGAAGTTTTTGTCTCGAATGTTTTTAATCTACTGCAAACATTTTGGGGAAAGACAATGAAGCCCCACCCTTCCCCCCACTTGCCTCCAAATGTTTAACACATGGTACCTCCTCTAGGGTGTTTGCATGACTCCCAGTCTTGCAAGAGAACACTCACAGGTAGCACTTCACACTACAGCCCATGGTACGTACAACTGGAAATATTCTCTCCTAAAGTGGGTAATTCCCCACCTCAGCACTCCTAACAATTCTCAGAAACAACACAGTGTGAGGGCAACCTCTTATCATGCAGGGGTTCCCCTGGCTTTCAACCCCAGCCTCACTTCCTCATTCTCAGTGATGGTTGAGGATCAGGTACCACTGACCACTTCCTTGCACCCCCATTCTAGACACTCATTCATTCCTGCTTGCCTCAGTTAAGAAAGACCAACACATCACACTGGCCGGATGAAGAATGAAAATCCATATGATCATCTCAGTAGATACAAAAGAATCATTTAAAAAATTCAATATCCTTTCATGATAAAAATTCTTAACAAATTAGTTACTAATTAAATTTAAACTTTCACAGTAGTCTTTATGACATCTCATACCTTATACCACACAAAAATTATCTGAAAATGGATTAAAGATGTCCATGTAATACCTGAAACCATAAAACTCCTAGAAGAAAACAAAGGAGAAAACTCTCCTTGGAAATTTGTCTTGACAATGACTTTTCAGATATGACATCAAAATCAGAAGCCACAAAAGCAAAAATAAACAATTAGGTTTACATCAAACTTAAAAGCTTCAGTACAGCAAAAGAAATAATCAATACAATGTCAAGCAACATACAGAATCAGAAAATAACATTTTCAAGCTGTCTGTATAAGGGGCTAATATCTAAAATATATGAGAAACTCATACAACTCAAATGAAAATTAACTATCCAATTAAAAAAGGAAAAGGAAAAAATAAAAAATTTAAAAGGGAAAATGACAGTACATAGTCACTTTTTAAATATCTTTTTTATTTTAAAGAGGAAAAAAATAACAAAGGACTTACATAGACACTTTACTGAAGAAGAAATACAAATAGCTAGCAGGTACATTAAAAGGTGCTCAACGTGACTAATCTTCACTAATCATGTAAGACACATGCCAGTGATTAAGCTTGTGGATATCATAGAATCCTTCTTAGAACAACACTGCAGAAGCCACTTGCACTACCTAGAAGTCAAAAGAGAAAGGACAGAATAAGGAATGATCTACAAAGTATGTGATCTGAGGAAGTTTTGAAGTCTAATCTAGCACTGAATGGCCTAATCTAGAAAAAGAAAATATTAACATGGCAGTTGTTTTCATATACATGAGGATGGCCACATGGAAGGCAGTTGGAGTTATGTTAGATGATTCCAAGTGTGAAGGATGATAACTAGGATCAATAAGTAGAAGATAGAGGCAGGCAATTTTCAGACCTGTACAAAAGATTGTTTCTTCACATTTAGAGCATTTCCAGAAAATGAATATAGAATAGATAAGTTAAAAGGAAATTACAGATCAGGGTTATAGCTCAGCAGCACAGCACCTGCCTGGCAAGCACAAGGTCCTGAGTTTGATTCCCAGTACCAAGAAATAAAAGGAAAATATGCAGCAGGATGGTAGACACAAACTAAAAGAAAAGCCAAAAGCATGAATTGACTGATTGTTAAACTGTAGTTGAAAGGAAATTTCTTCTTATATAAATAAAATACTATGCTATTTTTAAACCACATATAAGAAAATAAAGCCTCAAAAGGATTGAAATTCATGGACAGTACAAAAGTATGCTGTTGAAATGTTAATCAAAGAAACCTCTCATGAAAAGATTATAAGAAGAAAAACAAAGAAAAAATACATTTACAAACAAAAAAATAGAAACCCATCTTAATATCCAATTTCATTTCATTAGCCGGATCTGATTATGGATAACCTCTACGTATAAAACTAACAACATGGCCTCCACAAATACGAAGCAAAAGTTCACAGAACTACAGACAGAAAGATAGATATGCAGAGCTGGATTTTACCATTCCTCTGTCAAGTATGTATTAAAAAAAGAACTTTTGTCTTTTTGAGACAGAGTTTCCCTAGGCAGTTCATGCTGGCTTTAAACTCACTTTGTAGCTCAGGATGGATTTGAACTTGCACTAATACTCCTGCCTCAGCCTTCCAAGTGCTGGGATTACGGGTGTGCACCACCACACCCAGCTAAAAAAGCATTTGAATGAGTACCGTTGCAAAATCTGATATAATGTGTAATCCCATCACTCTCGGAGGCTCGTGTAGAAGGATTACAAGTTCAAGTCCAGCCTGTTCAGTTTAGCAATTTAATGAAAACCTGACTTTAAAAAGAAAAGGTATGGAATATAGCTCAATGCAAAAGAGCTATGTTCAATTCCTATTACCACTTTAAAAATTCTGATAATGACTAACCCAAGTTTTTGAATGGTTCTTTTATTAAGTGTAAGAAAGTATTCATCTTATTTTAAACTATAAAGCAAGTCTAAAGAAATTTCATATTATTCAAATTATACCAAATAGCTTAAGTATTACTAAAAGTCTCCCCATATATTCAGAACTTTACTTTTAAATCACACTTCTGTGTAACCATTGATCAAGGAAATATCACAGTGCTAATTGTTTTCTATTAAAATTTCACCTTTGATAATTTTTGGGATGCAGTAATCACACATAATAAAAAATGTTTCTAGGAAACTGAAGTCACTGATTAAATCTATTTTAAAATGATAATTTTAAAATATAAAACATAGTAGATTATTAGAAAGAATTAAGTGGGATGCAAAAATTCTTATGAAGTTTTAGATTAACTATTGACAGACACTTGGGTAATATTTTAACTACTAAGGACTAACAGAATTTTACAAATTCTTCAAAAATGTGATTTCCTTAAGGGCATCTCAGTATGGAAACAAAAAAAAAAGAAAGTAAAAAACAGTCCTTGTGGCCTGTCTGCAGTGCTACCTTGCAGGCCTGTACTGCCGTTAACTGAATCGGGCACTCACTGAAGTATGTAAATGTTTTTACCCTTTGAAATAAAAATGAGATGATGATCTTTGAATAAAAGAAAAATATTTTTTAGTATTTCCGCATGGATCACGCCGGGAAAACTAGATCTCCACAAGCAAAAGAGGTCAGCTCACCACCACAGGAGGTGTTCAAGTAGGACACAGAGGATTTCTGCACTGAGAAATGTAACGGAGCAGATAATCTCTGAGATTCTCACTAGTGCTAGTATCTTAAGATCAACACATCAAGCAGGGGAGAAAATTCAGTGAAGCTCAGCCCAGCTGAAGCCCGCTGACTTGTATCACACACCGCGACATTATACAAAGTTCTGGGGTTACCACCAAGCCCAAGATCAGACTTCTCAATCATTTATTCATCCACTCATGTAACAATATATGCAGTTGTATGTGAAAAACAAGCTATCAAAGCAATGTCCATTATTCTACCCGCATAGGTTGCTGAGGAGTTCACAACTGGGATAACGGGAGCAGGCATATCCCAAGGACAAGCCTTCACCAGAGAAGCACTCTAGGCAGAGAGATTTCATGCAAGGCATCAAAAAGGACTTGACAGGGCTTGCTTTCAGCATAAGAGTACTTTCCATACATATTGGGAACGCCACTGTGACCAATATCTGCATGACAAAGCAAGCTAGGGCAAGGAGAGGAACTGGACCCAATGAAAAAAACATGAACAGTGCTGGCAAGAAGAGATGTGACATGCTAAACAGCACTAAGGGAATTTCTCAGATGGGACCCTGCCAAAGAGCACCAAGGGCTCCTGAAAAACGTTCCCCTCTTCTTTCTTCTAGCAGGCTTGATCCAAACTCCTTAAGTACTGAGTCTTCTCCTCCAGCCCTCCTTGGCGAGATAAGCAGCCCTTGTCTTTTCCATCTAAATCACCAGAGAGTGGATCGGGGAAGTGGAGGGGTGAGATGGGGAACCTGGAAAGGGATTCTATGTTAGAACCGGAGCTGAGCACATTCCACAATTACAGGTCAGTGGCCATGAGGCCAAGTAGAACTGGCTTACAGCAACTCCCTGTCAATTTTTTCAGGACCTATCCCCCTCATTTCCTCCTCATGAAGACCAGTAAATAACCTCTGTCTTTTGCATTCAACTTTAGATATACTTATGCATATTTTCCACTATATTTTATCTATAATTCTCCGCAATCATTTATTCATTCAACAAATCTTTGTTGAGCACATACTATGTGCCAAGCACTGTTTAGGAACTAGTGAGCTAACTAATAAATATATAAAACTACTACCTTCCATGGGTACATCACTTTTGTGTTTTCTCTCCCATTTCCCCCAGCCCCTGAGTACAACAAAGAATACACATAAGGAGTAATGTTCCATCTTTAAAACAGTGTTTCCCTGATGTGGATGTATGGCTCAGAGGCAGAGTACTTGCCTAGCATGCAAGAGGCCCTGGGTTTAATCCCCAACACTGATGAAGAAAAGAAAAGACATTATCTAGGTAGATCTATTTTTGTTTAGTTTTATTTCTGGGTAGTAAGGATTGAACCTAAGTCCTTCAAATTAAGCTATATCCCCAAACCCTTTTAAATGTCTTATTTTGAGGTAAAAATCTTATGAAGTTGCCCAGCCTGGACTTGAACTTGCAGTTCTCCCGCCTCTGCCTGCCAGAGTGCCAGATTACAGGCATGTTCCACCATGCCTGGTCTAGGTAGATCTGTTCCTCGATTTGTCCCCTCCAGATAAAATCCCAGAATATGATTTGCAGAGCTCAACAGACCCAGAAAGCTAGGGATAGCTGTATCTGAGGAATACCTTTACTAAAGACGTTATGAAAACAGCAGCTGAGTGCAGTTGAACATCTTGGTATCATATTGCAATTTATAGAAAATTAAAGTTCTTAGTCTGCTTCTGATTGCTTTCTGACTTTACGTGTCTTCATCAGTCAGTTTCCAAAGGTTCTTTTCTTGCCTCAGCTCACTGATGGCCAGCGTCCACTTCCCAAAATAACAGCAATGCTTGCGACCTGCTTCTGCTGAACCCCGGGCTTTCTGGGGTTGTGAGTGTTCCTCCGCTCTCTGTGTCATACTTTCTCATCTGTAAAAAAATGTAAAAGCAGTAAGTGACAAATAGGATTGTGGTGATGATCAAATGAATTAAACTTACCAAATCCTTTAAAGAGCACGCAGATTTAGCTCATGTTTGCTATTGCTACCGTTGTACTCTTACCGGTCCCTGTTCTGCGGTTTTATTCCACCAAGTCTGCAGTCCACAGAGTGGTGCCTTTCCTAGAGTAGGTATCCGTAAGTAACAAATAGCGTGAACTCACAAACCAGCACCTGCCGCCCTATCCCAGAGAAGTGTACATGCTGGAAGAGGCAGATGTAACCCAACCCACCACCGTGAGAGTAGGCCTGTGAGACACCATCCTGTGGTGGTATAGAATGTTCGGGAGGTGTTACAGTTCAGATCTAAAATAGCTCCCCAAACTCTCGTGCGTGAGTAAACTGGCTGGATCACGGTGCACTGTACTCATCCGTGAATTTATCCACCTATGAGTTCAGAGGAAGGGCTTGCTTGAAGGGGGTCACTGGGAACACGGCCTGGAAAGGTGTGTGTCTCCCTCCGCTCCTCCTTCCTTCCCTCTGCATCCTGGTTGCTGTGGAATGGAAAGCTTTCCTCCATGAGGCCCTTCCACCACGCCCGTGCTGCCTTAGAGCTGGCATCCAAAAGAAACCTCTCCTCTAAATACCCATGGGTGTTGGGTATTTTGTCCCAACAACAGGAAAGTGACTAAGACAGGAGGTCAACTCCTTCTTCCAGGAAAAATGGCAGCGCCAACCCAGATGTCCGAGATCGGTCCTGCAGGTGGAAGGAACCGCAGTAGAGCCAGGAAGCAACACACAACGTAAGAACCGGAGCTCCCCTGAAAAGTACCACAGCCACCCTCAGCCACAGTGAGGTCCTGAGCTCGCCCGATGATGAAAACAGCCAAGTTCCCACCAGGAAAGCCAATGCAGCAAGCCTCTCCAGGAGACTGAGCATTGGATCATCTTCCCCTCTGGAGCCAGGAAGTGATGCTCAAAGTGAGGGCCAGAGCTCCCCCAAAGTGAACCGAAGCCATTCTCAGTGCCAACAAGGTCCCGAGCTCTGTGGAGGATGAAAACAGCCAAGTTCATCAGGAAAGCCAGCAGGACGATCTCCTCTGACAGAACCAATAGCTCCTTATAGCTGCTACCAGCTCCAACAGCCTTTCAGCTCCCAACAGCCTCCTTCTTCTCCAGTTCTGCTTCTTATGCTGCTGCCAACAATCCCCAGGTGGGCCTCCCACACCCGGTACCATGCTTACTCAGTTCATCTGGGGGTTATAAGCTGCCACCAGTTATCAATCCACTACACAAGGCTTCCTTCTTTGTGGTCAGGATTGCTAGCCATCAGGCCAGAGACGTGTACAGAGAGAGAGAGCCTGCCCCGACCAAAACAAATCCATCAGCCTCCTCTGGACCTGGCATGGGATGGACAGTGTGTAATGTCCCCTGGGCTTCAGCAGCAAGCAGCACAGCCGTGACAGGAGCAGGACCTGTGTGTGTTTATTTGAAGGCAGGATGACATACCATTTGATTGTTCAGCAGCACTGTTCCCAGGGGCCATGACCAATTTTCTTTGCTCTGACACTTCAGAAATTTCCACCACTGTCTTTTTCTTTTGCAGAGCTGAGCAAAAGCTGCAAAGGCACAAGTTAAATTTGTCTTAACAGAGGTGCAACTGTAGAAATGGTTTCTAGGTAGGATGTGAAGGTCATCCAGAGTTCAAAGGCCATTTGAAGGTCACAGTTCAGAAAAGCCTCTGATTCAGATCCCTCCTCCAAATGTTCTTCCCTGGTGAAAAGTTCCATCATCCTCGCTTGTTCTGCACTCTCCATTGCTGAGTCAAGGAGGCAGGTTGGCTAGCGACAAGGGCCGGGTATGTTTCTGCAGCCAGCAAGACTGAAATGTAGCATCTCCCACCTTCCTTTGCAGAGCAGTAAAGGCACCGACAGGTGCAGGGCTGCGATGCAGAACAGATAGGGCGGAAAGGGGACAGGAAAGTGAAAGGGACTGGTTGCAATTTAAAACTGAGTAGTCTTTATACTGTGATTTTTTTTATCAAACAACCCAAAGAGATGAGCATGTGAGTTTTTCAGACACCCAGAGGAAGTGCTGTGGACAGAAGAAAGTGCAGTCCAGAGGCCTCCAGAAAGCAGACTAGAAGAGCAAGGACCCCAGGTGGCTGGGATGGAGCAAGCAGGGCACAGAGCAGGAGAAAGTGATGCTGAGAAGCCGTGGAATGAACCAGCTGCAGATCCGGAAGAGCCTTAGAGGGCAGTCTAAGAACTTCAACTTTGGGTAGTTTTGGAGTGGAGGTTTAACATGATTATCTTCTGTCTCAGCAGCTACAGGGAGACTCAACTGAAAGGAAGCTAGAGCAGAAGCAGGGAGACCCATCCAGGGTATTTGAGATGATCAGAATAGTGATGGTGGCAACGTTGAGGCAATAACAGAATTTGCTTCAAAATATTATTGTAAGCCCAGGTGTGGTGACACCTGCCTGTAATCCCAGCACTCAGGAGGCTGAGGCAGGAGGATTACTGCTAGTTTGAGGCCAGCCTGAACTACAAAGTGAGTTCAAGGCCAGCCTGAACTGCATAGCAAACCCTGTCTAAAAAAAAAAAAAATCTGTATCTATATCTATCTATCTATCTATCTATCTATATATATATATATATATGACTGTGGAAAGGAAAATACTTTTAAATGATAGATCGAATGTGGTATGGGATTTGGCTTCCCGTAACTGTGGCAGAAGACCCGAGGAGAACAAGGAAAGGAAGGTTTGTCTTGGCTCATGGTTTCCAAGGTTCCAGTCCATGGTCACGGGTTCCATTGTGGGGGCCCCAGGGAAGCAGAACATCACGGTAGAAGAAGCTGCTCACCTCATGGCAGCCAGAAAGCAGAGAGAGGTAAAGATCCAGGGAGGCAGGAGTCAGGGACAAGTTATAGGCCCCAAAGTGGCATGCTCATGAACCAGCACCTTTCACTAGGCCCCACTTCCTCCATCTTCAGTACTTCCCAGTCATGGCGTCAAATCATGACCTCATCAGCAGATTTACCCCCTGATGAAGTTAGAGGCTTCACGGCTCCATCTCTTCCCAAAAGCCCACCAAGACCCATGCTCCAGAACAATGAGGCTTTGAATATACCACATACCATATCCAAACCATAATGTGGGAAAATTACAACTTTTGAATCTGGGTGAAGGGTTTATAGGGCATCATTATTCTATTCTCTGTTTCTTCACATCCTTGAAAGTTATTAAAGAACCTGAAAGAGTAAATAAAACCCAAAAGATACAATAGATAATACGAAACGGAAAGAAATTGCTCAAAGGAAGGAACAACTGGGATGAGGGAAAAAAAGAAAAAGAAAGAAGGAAGGCAAACTATATATGAGCAACTTCAGTGAAGATAACATTATGTAATATAACAACCACTGTTAATTCCTACCATTTTGTTTTGAAATCCTGTATCATTTTTAATGTTTTTGCTTTGTTTTGTTTTAGCTTGCGATGCTGGTATTTTGCTAGTGTTCTTTTTTTTTTTTTTTTTTTTACTATTCAAATTTTAAACAAAAGTAAAGGAAGACAGTGAATTTCTAAGGAAGCACAGTACCAGAGAGAAGAAAGCATAGGAAATGGCTTTGCAATACATGGCAGGGCTTCATCTTTTGAGACTAAAAATATAGGATATATGAAAAACAATTGTTTTCAAGGACTGAGGAGGAAAGCAAGAGAAAATAAAAGGAAGGCCTTGATTGGTGGCCTCCAAACTCGCAGCAGAGGAGGGACAAAGTTTTCTCCCCACAGTGGAAGAGACCGGAAGAGAAGGGACGTGCAGAAGGGCGCACAAGCTGGTTGTTTTCCCCTTGGGCAAGGGGGAACTGAAGAACAAGTTAAGAAATACTGGCGCCAGCTCATACGGGAGCCCGGTACAGTCGTTCAGAGAAGTGGACACTTCCCTGCTTCCGTTCATGGGTGCAAGGCCTCTTGCATAATGGAAATTTCCTGCACTCATGGAAAATCCCCAGCAACGCAAAACCTCCAGAGTTCCACCTATGGAGGGCTAAAGGATACTTGTCTGGCTATGTGAAAAGGAAGGGCTTGCAAATTAATGTCAACAAGATTCCCAGGGAATAATTTAACATCGGTATGGGGAGCAGGGTTCTCATAACATGCTATGACATCTTTAAAACACTTTACTGTGACTGCTGCACAGAGCCAGTGCTAAAATGTTAGTCCTCTTGTGATCTGAATTTAGTGTATGGAAGGAGACATGAGAGTAGCTGTGAGGAGTCTGGTCATATTCTGGTTCTGAGGTTTTAGCTATACAGGTGTGTTCACACTGTTAACAAAATAAAGACACCGAGCTGTAAACCTACGCTCTCCACCCTTTTCCCTGTATGTGTTGTACTTAACTTAAAATTACTAAAAGATTAGCTATCATAGGGGAGTGATCTGTTCATTAAATTAGAGCCACTTCTAATGAGTTAATTACAACACTTACTTCAGTTTTTTACATTTTAATGTCTTCAAATACTCCATAACATGAAATTCCTTCACTGCAGGCATGTTTGTACAAGTAGAGTTAACGAAGACCCCTCAAATTTATTAGCTGAAATGTTAAGTGAATGGCTTTTCCCTTTTCTGTTTTTCCTATTACTGCACTAGCCAGTAATTTTAGTAACTTATTTTCCAAGTTAGTGTAGGAAGAAAGGAAAAACACAAGAGATTTTGTTATGTATTGTAACAATACCTTTTAGTTCTCCTTCATAGAATATCCTAATCTTTTTCTTTTTGGTACCAGGAATCAAACCCAGGATCTTGTGCTTACCAGGCAGGCTCTTGTGCCACTGAGCTATATCCCCAGCCCTGAACATCCTAATCTTAATCTTATAATTATTGGCAAAATTTGTGTAAGTGTCTGCTTGCTATCTGTTTCTCCTGCTAGTTTGTCTGTGTTGTGAGAGCCAGGGTCTCTCCCTTATGGTCATTTTATTCCCATAAAGTGTCAAGTTCATAGTAGGTACTCAGTAAACATTTGTTAAATAAAAAAAGATTAATGAGATGAATAAATGTGAAACTGGTCTTTGTTTTAGTTGGGTAGAAATTTAGAATTCTCTGAACAAACCTTGGATAAGACATAAAGTTGTATCTCTAATGCCATAAAGAATCAATGATAATACAGAGAAAGAAAAATTGCCTTTCAATGATGTTCTCAAATTCTTTATTTTGTAAATTGTTCAAATAATTGTCAGATTACTTTGCCTTCATTTTTATTGTCCAGAATTTTTCATCTTAGTAGCACCTGAAAACTACTTTCCCTCTTTTTAAATGTATTAGTGAACCTTTGCATTTACACATCAACAAACTTTTATTGTAAAGTTATAAGGAACACAAGGGGGAAACAAATAAAATGTGAACATCAAAACCTCACTTCTTAATAACACTAAAAGGAGAAGAAATGGCTATTTCAAAGGCAGAGAAACTACGCTGATAAGCACAAAACAGAAAGAGGAGAAAGACACTCTGTCAAAACACACAGATACCAAGAAAGAATACATTTTAACAACACATAGAACAGCTGTGAGAAAAGTGATGCGCTTGGCTGCCTGGATGTGGGTGTGGAGGTGAAGGGCTGGGGATCTGCAGGTCGTGACCTGTATTGTGTGGATCTGGTGAAAAGGTGAGTTTGAAACAGAAAGTGCCTCCCCTGGGACTCCCTGGCACCCACCCCAGCTCCCTCATCCAACACCGGGTCTTCTCTGACTGCCTGTGGAGTGGTACGGAGTCCTAGAGCTGTTACCCTTTCCTCCCTAGATAACTTATCTTCCTTCCGGATTTTCCCTTCTTTCAGGCCTCTGTCAAACAGCACTGCCCTATATTTCATTTGCTAGTGGCCACATCCTTTCCTGTTAAAATGTCTTTTATAGTATTCGCTTTCTTCAAACAACTTTAGGGCAAGGGAGGGTAGCTCAGCTTCATGCCTTCTTGTTTCTGAAAAGTGCTCCATGATGTGACTATGCTACATTGTATTTATCAGTGCATCTGATGATGGGCGTTTGGCTTATTTCTAGTCTTTGGTGTGTATTCCATAGGCTCTTAGAGCTGGAAAGAAGCTTAGCAGCCCCTGGTCCCATACCCCTCAACTCAGAACTGTTCTACAACATCCCTAAAATTATGCTTAGCCCATTTGAATGACTCAAAAAACCGGAAAGTCACTATTTCCTTTGAAATAAGAAATATTCCCATCTCCAAAATGTCCTGTGACTCTCACTATTCCATCTCAGAATTAGACTGCAACAATAATCAACATACTTTTCCCTAGGCTCTGTCTGCCTCCAGCTTCTGAGCTTGGGTTTTAGCTTAGACTTCTGGAGCCAGAGGACAATTTCATTCCTTTCCCATACAATGTCACTTAAATACTTTAATTATTGTGTGCCTCCTGAGTTTTTAGCAGGCTCTCCATTAAGAGTCCTAGCTTATGTAATTTGAGATGTATTTCAACTCTAAAATTCTGTGAAAGTGAACAGCAGATAATTTGTTACTTTTTTTTCCATTTGGTTTGTTGGACATGTGTTAGTTTACACAGCAGCTTGACAGCAGCATCCAGATTTTTCCTGAGAAACACTATACAGTTGAGTTGACACAAAACCCTCTGTTCCAGGAATGAACCCCAACTGGCTTAACTTGACCAGCAAATCTCACACTCCCTTACCCTAGTGACAGTTTAGAGAGAATTTAGAACATAAGCCCTAAACTAATCCAATCTAGGTTAATTTAGCCATTTTCTCTAGGGGTAATGGGACATTAGACTTTTCTGTTCTTGGTGATGTGAGGATACAAGAATGGGGAAAGCTATCAGGAAATTGTATGTGAAACTTAAATCTATAGATAAGACTCAGACGGGGGGAACAGAGTGGAGAAATGTGTATGGTGATAATGTTTGCACTCTGGATCAGCAATCTCCACTCACCTGCAACATGAATTAGGCCTTAAACGCTCCAGTTCTGTGAGTCAGTGATCCCCCCACATCCTCTTTTAGCCAGCTTGACATTTACTTATCGCATTATATGTTAAGATGGAGAGTAGCAAAAACTGACTGTAACCCTGAGGGATTCAGCCCTGCCCCATGGACAAAGTCCTCCACAGCACACTGTTACTGATATTGTGGTTTTCCAGGTGCCGTGAACATAGCAGATGCTAAATGGATGACAGCTGTTAATATTTCCCACACACTTTCCTGAACAAAGAAACAGAATGTCTTCATATTTTTCAGTTTCTTAGTTACTTTTCTTGTGGCTGAGACAAAATACCAGACACACAAAGGTAAAAGAGGAAAGGTTTATTGTAGTCACAGTTTATGGAGGTTTCAGTTCATAGTTGGCTGGCTCCAAGGCAGGGTGGCACGGCAGAGGGGCAGCACAGAGGAGAAACAGCTCATGCCATGCAGTAGGTAGGAGGCAGAAGGCAGCAAGGGAGCAAGCAGCAAGCCATGAGCAACAAGCGGCAACCCTCTTTCTGTCCATTATATCCTATCCAGTCTATTTACTCTTAGGTTGGCTAGCACTCACACCCAGAGCGGGGCATCATTAATCTTAGCGTTGTACCATGAATCAGTTCCAGTGTCACATTCTTGATCCCAGCAGCATACACCCATGATCCAGCTACCTCCAAAACCATTAACAAGTCAGATTGTTTCCAATTCTTTGTTTTCTACAAAATTGAAGATAATTCACTAAGGGATCATTAATAATATTTTAATTTTTTTTCCATTTTTGGACTCTTCCAGGAAAATAGCAGAGTGATGAACAGCAAAGAAACAGCCTTTCTGAGTGTCCAGATGGTAGAATATAACAAGATGAGTAAGAGAAGAAGGAAGGAAGTATGTCTTGGTATCCAGCAAGGAGATGAGACCAGAATTGAAGCCCAGGGGAAGAACGAAGAGAGAGACCTCAACATAGAAAAAAAGAGGAGGCAAGAAGCACTTCCTCCTTTAGTCCTGACTCACTGTATGGGAGGGGCCCCTCGAACCTGCAGGCACACAGTGACTACTGGTGATGCCAGAGGCTTCCACAGAGAAACACACCACTGGAAAGAAGCAGTGGATGCAGTGGACTGTAGAGGTTGGTGAGTTTTTCAGGTTCAGACCTTCCCACCTCAGGAGAAGCTGACTGGCTGGTCACAGGGGCCAACTGAGCTTGGGACTCAGAGCAACTGCAGCCTGGCTCTATCTAGCAGATCCCAGTGTCAGGGTGAGGTTCAACTGAGTTGAAATTGACAAGAGTTCAAGCCAGCAGGAGGCACACAGGATGCTACAGGCTGAATAAATTGGGCTCCAACCTCAGAGCCAGCAACCAGCGTGAACTTCAGTGGAACTAAAGATGGAGGCCTACTCGGATTAATCAATGCGGATCTGGCCTCTGACTGCTTACTCTGCCTACCAGTGACAGCAGAGACATCCCTAGAAGTGAACATTTTTCTTCTTTTCTTCTTTCTTTTGGTTTTGTTTGTCTGTTTCTTGATTGCTTGTTCTTGTTTTTATGAGTATGAACAATGTTTCTAGTTTTTTGTTATTGTTATTACCATTGTTGCTGTTGTTCGGTTCCATTCCTGTTTTATTTTTTCCTTCTCTCTTTCCCTCCTGTCTTCTTCCCCAGTATCCCAAAGTTTGTACAATTTTACTTTGTCCTCCAACCCTGTTTCTGATCTCTTACTATCCTTCTATTCCTCTATTTTCACCCTTAACCCCTTTAAAAATTTCTCCTTTGAGGGTAAAATTGCCATATTGAAGGCATATTTACTGGATACAATTTTCTGCTTTGTCTTAGATTTTGTCATATAACCACAAATATCATTAATATGGTTAAAGGAGGCAAATTTCACTTTGGAAAATGGCAAAGTTCATTTAAAACTAGAAGAGACCTAGAATAGCAAAAGTAACTCTGGGCAACAAAGGCAAGGTGGAGAGCATCACAATCCCTGACTTTAAACTACACTATAAAGTTATTGTGATAAAAACAGTAAGGTGCCAGCAAAAACATAGACCCAAAGATCACCTAAATAGATTAGAAGATGTAGGAACAACTCCAGACATACTTAGCCACCTTACCTTTGCAAAGGAGCCAAATACCTTCATTGGAAGAAAGATAGCCTCTTTAACAAGTGCTGGAAAAGTTGGCCTGGCATATGCTAAAGATTAAAACTGGACCCATATCTTTCACCATGCACTGAATTAAAATCAAAATGGATCAAAGATCTAAATATTAAAAAAGAAACACTATATCTGCTGGAAGACAATATCTTGAAGGTATTGCTATAGGTAAACACTTTATGAACAAAACCCTGACTACACAGGAAATGTCACAAAAAAATCAACAGCTGGAATCTCATCACATTAAAAAGCTTTTGCACAGCAAAGACCATCAATAGAGGGAAGAGATAACCCACAGTGTGGGGGAAAATATTTTGCCAGACGTTGCACAGACAAAGGGCTAACATTTAGAATATATAAAGAACTCACAACAAAATCAGATCCTCCAAATTTAAAGACCTACTCCAAAAACAGGTACCAGAAGTAAACAGGCACTTCTCAGATGAAGACATAGAAATGGTAAATAACTATATGAAAAAATGTTCAACCTCACTGTCATTTGAGAGATGCAAATTAAAACAGTGCTAAGATTCCATCTCACTTCAGAAAAAAATGGTTATTATCAAGAAAGCAACCAATAACAAATGCTGGTGGGACTGTGCAAAAAAAGAACACTTCTGCACTGTTGGTGAGAGTGTATAATGATGCAACCACTGTGGAAATCAGTGTGAAGATCTCTCAAAAAGCTAAAACTAAAGGTTTCATTTGACCCAGGTATTCCCCTTCTTGGTATCTTCCTGAAAGAAGTAAAAGCATCATACCACAGAAATATATATATACCTATGTTTATAGTGACACAGTTTGTAATATCTAAATCTTGGAAACAGCCTGAATACCCACAGTGAATAGATGAATAAGATGTGGTTTTTTATATAATGGAGTACTACTCTTCCATAAAGAAGGATAAACTGGAAACATTTCTAGTTAAATGGATGCATCTTGTGATCATACTCTTAAATGAAATAAATTGGACACAAATGTTTAAATACTGCATTGTTGAGACCAGAGATATAGCTCAGTGGCACAGTGACTACCTGGCAAGTGCAAGGTCCTGAGTTTGATTCCTGATACAAAAAACAATTTTTTTTAGATACTACATTGTTTCTTTGGTGTGAGAAACTGAAAGTGTAAGTAAGGACCAAAATGTATAATAGATATTTGCAAATGAAAGAAAATGTTCAAATAGGAAGCGAGGGAGAGGTAATGGGAAGGGAAAAGGTAAAAAAATAACATGAAAAGTGGAAACAAAGCTTCTGTAAATTAGAAGGGGAGAGGGATGGAAGGGAGAGGAGGAGTATGGAAAAAAGTTAAGAATCAAGTTACACCACATACAGGTACAAGTTGCATACGATGAACTTGATCATTATGTATATCTAAAATGATCAGTAAAATTAAAAATAAAATTAAATGTTTTTCCATTTTTATTAGTGCATATACATATTAAACAGTTGCATCTCTCATATGGAGTCGGTACCTTTACATAACACACCTTAATTCTTTTTGCAGCCTCTCCTTCCCCTTCTGTCTGTCTCTTGATCCACTTCCCGTTTGAATAAAACCTACCTCCCTGCTTGCTACTGTCCAGCGTTTATTTTTGCTCTTCATTTATATTTTGGGTTTCTCATATAAGAGAAACTATACAGCATTCATTTTGATAAATAAAACCTATTAACTACTCCCCTTCTTTTTCCACCTTTTATAGGAGTAAAGTTTCTCAGTACAAACATATATAAAATAGAGAAACACTTGCTTACACTACCAACAAGTAATATCTATCCAAGTATACATAAGTAAATTGAAAAAATAACCTTAACTGTCTCATTAAGATATGCACTTGAAATAAAACTTTAGTGTTAAATAGCAAATTTTCAATATATTTATGTTATGATGGAGAAAGATTCAATGTTAAACATATTCTTAACACCTAGACCTTATATCCATTCATCAAACAAAATCCCAAATATCTCCTAAGAGAGGAGAATTGTGATAAAGTAATCAAAATATTTTGAACAATATTATTTTTCATTTGGATAAAAACCTACATGGGGAGTAAAATGAACACTACTGCAAGAAGGAAAGAGCAGTATAAATTTCCAACAGTTAAAAATGAACTTTTTTTGGTAACTTTGGGACATTTAAACACTATCTAGATTCAAATGGATGTGTTGCAAAGAGTAATTTTCCAAAAAAATAAAAATAAAAATAAAAACATTCAGTAAAAAAGGGCCAGGAATATAGTTCAGCGGCATAGCACCTGTCTGCAATGTCCTGAGTTCGATTTCCTGTACCGAAAAGAGTGATGTAAAAATTGTGTTCCCTAAGAGTCTCCTCCACTAAGGATTTTTTTTCTCACCTCATTGAGGACAGTTATAATAGCAACTTTGAAGTCTTTGTCTCTTAGTTTTTACAACCTTTTAATTTTAGTCTGGCCTGATTCACATTCATTCAACCAGACAAAACACTTTGTTTTCTTGGTGTTTCATGTGTCAGGCATCTTTTGATTCTGCACTGGACATTGTGAATGTTATACATACTGTGGAAATTCTGGATTCTGTTCCTTTCCCCAAGGAGTACTGTTGCCTTTGTGTTAGCAAGTGTGTTCCTTACCTGGGCTTAAATTTCAAAGTCTATTTCCTGTCATCTCTGTAAATGCCTCCTCTTTCTGTTCAGATTTTCTTCAACTTCAGCAGGCCACTCTCCAACTGTTCTGCCCATAAGAAATTAAGCAGTTGGTCAAAGATGTGTGTAGACAACACTCGAGAGCTACCCTTTCTCACTCTTCCCTTTCCCAAATTTTTCAGCTATTTTTAGTGTTCACAGTTTTCCTGACTTCACTGTGGCTAATCCTCAGGACTGAAAGACTACACTTTGCACATGTGAGGCCACTGTGTGCACACTGGATTCAGTCTAAAAGTTCCCACAGAGTCAGATGAGGTGGCCCATTCTTGTAATCCCAGCACTCTGAGAGACTGAGCAGGAGGAATGCCAAGTTCAAGACTTAGTGGCATTCTGTTTCAAATAAACATTATTAAAAGGTTGGGGATGTTGCTCAGAGCCAAGGCCCAGGGTTCAGTCCCCAGTGCTCTAATACCAAGAGCATAAGGAAAAAGCCTCAGAGTCGGGGACCTCTTTCTTCTTTAGAGGCACAAGTTCATCCTCTTGAAGTATGTGTGAACACTAGAATGTGCCTGCTACTGATGTCCAGATTTTATAGCAGTTTCCCACATGAATGGGAAGATGTGGTTATCAAGTAGAGTTGTACATTATGATACATGGAAGAAGAATCTAATTTTTCTTTAAAATGAAACATTTCTATAGGCTGGAGATAGCCTGTGTCATTTTGAGTATCAACTTTACGATGTATAAGAAGTCACATATTTTCCTCACAACCGTGTTAGTGGTGTGGCATCATAAAGCTCTTATGTGCAATTTCAGGTCCTCTTGGTCTCATCTAACCTTGTTCCAGCCATGCGATGGCTGCCTTCTCTGCCTGGTTTCTAAACAGTTTCCTGTGGTTGAACTCTAACAGTGCCTTCTTTCTTAGTTACTTTATGTATTGTTGAGACAAAATACCTGACCCCCAAAGGTAAAGGAGGAAATGTCAATTGTACTCACAGTTCATAGAGGTTTCAGTTCATAGTCAGTTAACTCCAAGGCAGGGCGGCATGGCAGATGGGCATCACAGAAGAGAAACAGTTCATGACTGGAAGAAGGCAAGAGACAGCAAGGCAGCAATCAACTGGGCAGCAAAGAAGCCCCAGCAGCTCCAGTTTGTCACTTCCAGGTACCCACGCTTTGGTTAGTGCTACCCATACCCAGCGTGAGCAATTCCATTATCCACACCCAGAATTATGCCAAGCAAATCAGTGAACAAACTTAGTAGTCAAACTCTCCTAATCCCACCATCACACCCTTAATCCCACATGAGGCTTTTGGGGTACATCTAAACACAAGCCATAACATTCTTCTTGTGCCTGTACTAAGTGCCACTGCCTCCTGTCTTGTGGACAGCTAGGCAAGAGATACTGTAGAACCCAATATGGAGCCCACATATGTGTAACCTAGATTTGGGGTGAGTTCTTACATATAAGGTGAGATCAAACAATACAGTGACTTTAAATTTTTAAAAATGTATTATAGTAAAAGACACATTGTCATTAATGCCTTCAAAATACTCCCCCTCACTTCAAACACACTTATCCATCGTTCCTGCCACTTTCTGAAGCAGTTCTGAAAATCTTCTGCCATGAATCTCTTATGTTGTTGTGGCTGCCTCGATGTCCTGATTTGATTCAAACATTTACCTTTCATGGCCATTTTGACTTTGGGGAAACAGCACGGTGCCAGATCCAGTGAATAAGGTGCATGAGGATGCACTGTGATGTTTTCATCTGACATAAGTGGCCATAAACATTTTTTGGTACCAGGAATCGATCTCAGAACCTTGTGCTTGCCAAGCAAGTGCTTGTCACTGAGCTATATCCCTAGCCTGCCATAAACATTTTGAAATGATTCAGGACACTGAGGTAGCCATGAAAAGACTCTCATGAAAGATAACTTCAGAACTGCTTCCGAAAGTGCCAAAAGTGACTGGATGAGCGTGGACGATAAAAGGGGAGTGCTCTGGGGGGACTAATAGTACTGTATCTCTTACCAGAATAGTTTTTATTTTTAAATTAAATGTTCATCTTATTTTTTGGTCATACTGCATATTTAAGATGAAAGCCAGTAGACAGTTGGCCATTATCTTCCCATCAGAACCCCCGTGTCGGAGTCACCTGGCCGAGTGGTCAGTCCAGCAGAACCAAGCAGACTCAGCAGTCACTGCCATGCAGTCTTCCCTCCTGCCCCGCCTCGGACTTCTTTTCTCTCCCTCCTTTCTCCCTACGATGACATGGACTCAGGAGTCTGTTGCCTCACATTCTGTTTTCTAGGGTACTCAAGTTAACAGAAAGTGTAAGGCTCCCCCATAATAACTAATTCTCCCCAGCTTCTAGGTGCTTCTCATCTTTAACTAGCCAAGGTCCACCCTGCTGGCAAAACTCATTTCAGTTACAATGCCCCTCATGGGTCACTAAGAGAGATTTTATATCACACCTGCGGCGTTGTAAGAAACAGAACTCTGTCTCGTCTTTTTTTTTTTTTTTTTTCTCCTTTTCAAAAATGTTCTCCTTCTGTCCTCCTGTGGGGCAAAGGATTACCTGTAGTAAATGTACCAAAACGGCAGCTGGCATTCAGACCAGCATGTTTCATCAGATAAGCCCTTCTTAATCCCCAGGCAATTTCCGGCACTTGATCATGTGAGTTCCAATAGCTGTCCCCAGATGTCCTGTTGATGGAACAAAGGGAAGGACTGGAGCAACTAGAGTGAAGGGAGTGAGTCGTCTTAGATGGGAGGAGGAATTTCTTTTTTTTTTTTATTTTTATTTTTTTTATTTTAGAAACATAAAAGTACAAAAACATATTGACAAACAGACACCCATTATCATAGAAAATAGTACAACAAGCGGTGTTTTTTTTTTCTGTTGTTGTTGTTGATGTTGTTGCTGTTGTTGATGTATGCCTGTTTTCTTTCTTGTCTT
>PVLD010013741.1:0-48743 GCA_004027595.1 Dinomys branickii | reverse complement strand
TATATTATACAGCATCCAATGCAAATTCCCTACTATCTTCTCTATAATTTGGTATTTCCTTTAATGTTTTTGTGTTAACTAATGTGAAGATAACTATGTAATACAACATCCAGTTCTAATTCCCTACTACATTCTGTATAACTTTGTATTTTCTGTATTGTTTATGGCTTTTCTGGTTCATATGTCTCCATTCTTTTGTCTTTAAAATAAAAAAAAAAGACTTAATATCAGTTTTATAAATGAATATGATCATCAGTTAGCTAAAAGGCAATGGTCCCAAAACATCATAATTGGTATAAAGAAGACAGATAGGATGCTATCATAAAATTGCAGGAGTGGACATCACCATTTATTTAGCACTACATAAGCAGAAGTTAGCTAATGTATTCTTGGAAGGAACTGTAAAATGAGGGCTCATGAGGAAAAGTATAGTAAGACGATAAAGAAATATGACCCTTGTTCATCTGATTAATAAGGGTATTTGTGGATAATATTTCATTAACACGTATCTCTGAGTCTGTGTCATTTGTCTTCCTATCCAAGTACTAACCAGGCCCAACCCTACTTAGCTTCTGAGATAAGACAAGATCAGGTGCATTCAGGGTGGTATGGCCATAGACTGAGTGTAATTTGTCTTGCTTCTCGTGATAACCTACAGTCAATGCACTAATCCAAGCAGGTAATATATTTGTGTTACATGTATTCTAGTTGGTTTCTTCCAAATGTGACTCTGAGTGGATTCTTGGTAAGTGTCTGATTTTCAGTACTGTTTACTACTGACACCCATGTCCTAGATCAGGCATTATTGACAGATTTGAAAGTTCAGGTAGGCTGGAGAACAACAGAAGCAGGAGGACTAAAGAGAGTCATTTCCTTAAATTGTTGATGCAGTGTAAAAATTTTAACTAAGATCCTGGCCCAAAATTCTTTAGATTAATGCAAACTGGCAAATTATTTAACAAAAGATTGTAACTTAAAAATTTCTTTAAATTGTTACACAAACATCACCACTGTCACAGCAGCATGTGGGGTTCCAAATTACTCAATATCAGATTTTAAAAATTTA
Source organism: Dinomys branickii (assembly GCA_004027595.1). Taxonomy (NCBI): domain Eukaryota; kingdom Metazoa; phylum Chordata; class Mammalia; order Rodentia; family Dinomyidae; genus Dinomys; species Dinomys branickii. The sequence goes on along the minus strand of PVLD010013741.1, from coordinate 47,677 downwards.
AGGGAAAAAGACAATTAAAATTGCTAATCTGCAGTTATAACATACAGCTAATAAGCTACTACTTTTCTTAAGCAGTAACCTTAACCTGTGTTCCATTATTAACTAATTACACAAAAAGGGTTTCATATATTGTTATTAAAAAAACACAGGAAACATGGTTTTTAATTATTCAACATCCCCAGGGGCAGCCTCCAGTGTTAAAATACAGATAAATTTCCAACTGCAATGTTACCACAGAATGGAGAAAAAAATCCCACCTGTTTCATTTGTGTTTTAGAAGTTGTGCCTGAGAAATGATCTCAAGAAAGACAGAATCTTGGTGCAGGAAGACTTTGCAGGAGCGACAAATTAGACTTTAACGTACCGCAGGACATTGGTCTATGGCTGGTGAGTGAGAGTACCACTGAGAAGGACCAGATTCTCTCACTCTGTCTGTCTAAAGGGTTATTTCTTAGAACACGTTCCAAACAGTAATCAGTGCATGCTGTACATTTGTGCACTCCACATCCAGGATTCTGGTGTCAAAACGTTATTGTTTGCTGCTGTCCTCCATCACAAGGGAGTAACAGTGTGAAATCATTTAAGGCAGCAAAGCATATCTCCCATAGCACTTTTGTAACACAGATGGATTTTTTAAGCATTTAATTGTCTAAAATATAGATTCTTCTCAATCAGTGATGTGCAGATACAGTCAACGGGAAATTTAAGTCAGATAAGTTCAGTTCCAGTGCTCTGTTCTAGAACAGTGATGTGGCTTTGGACAATTGTTTTCTAGTACAAATAAAATATGAGTCATAAAGCTGGCCCACATATGCATTTTTGTACATTCTCATCAACATATTTTTAAAGAAATTATAATAGATGAATTTCCTACTACACTCTATCTAAATTGATATATCCAAAGTATTATCATTTTAACATGAAATTAATAAATGTTTATTGTTAGATAAACGTTTTACTAATTCTTTCAAATTCAGTATGTGTTTTATTCTTAGAATACATCTGGATTCATACTTGCTCCATATAAAGTGTTCAGTCCCCACAGGCATCTACTGGATCAACCCTATCTTGAACCCTCTTCTTTTGGTTGCCATGTCTCCAGCATAAAAGGCATAGCAAGAATTAACAGTGTAGAGATTAAAGATTGAGTAATTAGAACAAGACTGGTAGAGAAGAGTGCAAGTTATCAAATTATCAATATTTGAAAGGACAAAATTTGCTCATAGACTAAACTTGGACTGTAAATACTCTGGTGGAGTGGGTCATGGCCAATTTAGAGTTGTAAAAAACACGGAAATGTACTAAAAGGAAATAAAAAACTGGAAGTGGTCCAGTGGCCATAGTAGTTCAGATCATCCCAGGTGACACAACAGACAGCACTGGGAACATTTAACTTATAATGAAACAGTAATTGGGAGGAACAATGTCTGTCTTCAGATAATGCTAAAACATTTGTGCAAAATCTATGCTTTTTCTAGACGAACTGAGAAGATATTTACAACCAAAGACATGCCCATTTTATTTGTACATTAAGTAAATTGACAGTTATATGTTGAACATTATAGTAGTTGACTGATTCTGTCAACTTGAGAAGTTTGGAAGCTTAAACTTGGGTCAGCAATTGGCTCATCGATTCTACAGCCTAGGGTGTGGAGGAGCCACCTTGGGATGGATCATCACCTAGAGGATATAGAAAGTAAACAAGGGGTTCCGTCCTTAGGAGGAGCTGCAGTCTTCACCTTCTGCTTGGATGTTGTCTCCTGGTTTTCACTGCAGAATTTTCAGCTTCCACTTTGGATCCTTCAGCCTCCCCTTGCAGACTCATCAGCCTTCCACACAGACCCATCAGCTTCCTGATATGGACTTGCACAGAAGGTTGAAGTGAACTCCAGACCCTGGACTGATTCCTTCAGTCACCTGTGTGAAGACGCACTTCGCACGCTTCCTCATCCAACACTTTGGCTGACCATCATAAGCCAATCTTGTAACTTATTATGCATTGTACATTTGTATATCTTGTGTTACATCTGTTTCTATAGTAAAACTCTGATACAAACACCTACTGTGTAAAACGTGGTATGCTGATTTCTAGCATCCAAAAATGCATAACAGTTCAAACTTAGAACTCATTTGAAAAAATAAGAGAGTTCAATCCTTCAGTTTTAGACGTTGCTTTAGGTGGAGTGAATGGTTGTTTAGTAGTATAGGAATTGAGTTTGAGATAGCATGTAAACATGTGCCCAGCTATGCTACTGCATATGGTGAACTGAATCCATTTCCAACCAACTCGACTCCCAAGAAATGCATTATATGTTGAGCATAGTTTTTTTAAAAAAACAAAATTTACAATGGAAAACATCAGAAAATTTCAAAAACAGTGAAGATTTTTCCAAAATAATTTGAAATCAAACCAAGATAATTTAGATCAGTGTAGATGGTTTTTGCTTCTTTTACCTTCAAGATGAATATCAAAACAGTATTTGAGAGGTGAGAAGAAAGGCATCACTTTAAGCATGCAGATAATTAGCTAGAAACAAAAATGTCTCTATGCATGACCTTATCACAAAAAAAGAAACCAAAGGGGAATGTTCCTCATTAGCTCTGCTTATAATCTTTGCTGATCATATTATGGCAACACCAACTTTTTTTTATGTCCACTAAATTTATTTTTGTGCATTTATTTTATATGTTTTCTAATATTCTCATTTTTATTATATCTATGTATGAATAAATGTTTGATAATACATGTTTACAATGTATAATCAGCAACTTAAGGTGATTAAAATTGCCATCACCTCAAATACCTTTTAAAATTTTTGATAAAAACAAAATAATTATACATATTTATAATGTAGAGTATGATGCTTCCGTATATGTAAAATGTATGTACTGATCAAATCAGAATAACTAAAATTTCCACCTTTCTATTATGACTGTATCTCTGACACCTTCAAGCTTCTTTCTCTACCAGTTATGTGTAAAACATAAAATAGGTTTTCATGGACTATAGTCACCTGAAATGCTGTAGAGCACTACAACTTATTTCTATCTAACAATATTTTGCTAGCTAATATCCAATTCTCTTCTACTTCCCCCCCATGACCACCCTCTAATAATTATGATGTAACTACACTTGTGGTTGGTTCTGAGTTTAGACTTTTATGGTTAGGTTTTTATTCCTCTCGCTGTCTTTTGGGCCTTGTTTCTCCTTGTCCTGCATTCTTTTATATTAATTGAGCATAATTCAGTTCTCCAACTAGATACTTTCATTTTTGCACTGGTACATCTTTTAGATAGTTGCTGCCATGACATGATGACAAGCTTTATTTCAAAGGCTTAACATTCGTTGATGAAGTAATATTACATCATATAATGTAAAAACCAGATATTTTTATTAATATCGCTTTATCCTTTGCTTTATCTGTATACATATATTCCAAAGCTTATAACATGTTTCTCAATAGCATTTATTATTTGTTTTAAAAAGATAATTCTATTGAAATTAACAGTAAAAGATAAAATCCATACACGTTGCAGTTACATTTACAGTTACAATTGTTTCTTTACATAGATCCACAACATTTTTATTAGACTTAGAAAATTCTTATGAATGTTCTAATATAGATCTAATGAAAACAAGTCTTCCTGGAGTGTGACTCCTGGATAACCCAGGGACATTTGGTGAGCCATTTAGGATGGGCAAGGCTCAGTGCTCTACCTCCTGGTTCAAAAATGACAAGACAAATGAGCAAAATGCAATCTCAAGCTCCACTCCATCCAGAAGAAGTTCAGGAGACATTGTAGGACAACTTGGAAATCATATACCCTAAGTTTCTAAAATGATATCAACTGAAGTAAAAAGAAAGAAAAAAAAAACCACATCAGGCTGTAGAAGAAATCAGATCAGAAATAATAATGACAACCATGATGAAATAATTACTTAGAATATCTAAAGAAGACATATATTAAAAAAAAGAGGAACACAGAAAAATGATGGAAACCTGGAATGGACAATATAAGAAAGAATTAGAATGCAGGGAATAAATTGAAAGAGGAAATATCCAGGAAATTTAAAATTCCAAGGAAAGCTGGCAAAATTGCTTGAATGAAACTGAAGGTAGACTTTCAGACCTGGAAGAGAGCATCGCAGCTGGTGATCACAAAAGAAAAGATGTCTGAAAAATAAAACAAGGAACCAAGAAATAACAATTTAAAAGCTGCAAAACTGATGTAAAGGTAAACAATATAAAACTGCTAGGAGTCAACGAAAAAGCAGGAAGCAACATGAAAAGATAAAAAAGACCACTGTAGAAGTAATAGCAGAAAATTCCCCAAGCATGGGAAAAGAGTATGAGATAAATTAAGTGAGGCATATAGAATTCGAGTTAGCCATAACCAGAATGATCTACACCCAGACAGAATAATCAAGATCCCAGAAGTTCAGCAAAAGCATATAATATTAAAAATTATTAGAAAAAAGAAACATTACCTATGAAGGAAAACCCACTAGAAGCACAGCAGATTTCTCAATGCATATCATCAATTTAAGAAGAGCTTAGAGTGAGGTATTTGGGCCTTAAAGAAAAATAAGTTCCAATCCAGGTTACTGTAGCCTGCAAAACTATCTTTAAAAATTAATGGAGAAATAAGATACTTCCACAACAGAGAAAAACTGAAAAAAGTATGACTCACAAACAAATCACACAAAAAGTACTGACAGATATTCTAAAAAGACGTAAAAATGACAATAGTTCCAAGAGCAATAATTGCAAAGAACCATCAAGCAGGCTGAGAAATTAAGCAGAGGGGGAAATTTGGGACTCAACCGAGGAAAAATAATATGACAAAGATAAGCCAATACATACCAGTAATAACCATTAATGTAAATGGTCTCAATTCACTAATCAAATGAAACAGACTGGCAGAGTGGATTAAAAAAAAAAAGCCAACAATATCCTGTATACAAGAAACATGTAACTCAAGAGAAAATTCATACCCTGAGAGTCAAAGGATGGAAAACTTTATTCTGTGACACAGGAATCCAGAAAAATGCAGGAGTAGCTGTTCTGGTTGCATACAAAGTGAACTTCAAATCAAGAATGACCATAAGAGATTAATAAGGTCACTATATACATATTTACTTATTTGGGCAAAACTGCAAGATGAAGAGATAACAATCATAAATATATGGTACAAATTGTAGGCACAGGAAGCTATATAAGACAAATTTTGGCAGATGTAAAAAATCAAATAAGCAATAACAAAATTGTGATAGGGGTTTAACACTGTCACAGAGATAGATCAACTAGACAAAAAATCTGCAAAGAAGTAACAGAACTAAAAAAAAATTGTGAACAAATGGATTTAGCAGGCCCTTATAGAATATTTCCCCTGACAAAATTAAAATACACATTCTTCTCAGCTGAGGACAGAATGTTCTCTAGAACAGACCATATCATAGCACATAGAACATGGTTAAATAAATGCAAATAAATTGAAATTATCTCATGCATATTATCAGATCATAGTGCAGTGAAATTGGAAATAATTGACAAAAGAGATCACAAAAACCCAATAAATACATGGAAATTAAATAATATCTTCCTGAACAACCAATGCATCACAGATGAAATTAAAGAAGAAATTAAATAATATTTACAATCTAATAAAATGCAGATATAACTTACCAAAACTGGTGGAATGTACTGAAAGCAGTCCTTAGAGGGAAATTTATAGTTGTAAATTCTCAAATGTGTACAACAGAACAAGCACAAATAAACAACTTCATGTTACAGCTTAGGCATCTAGAAAAAGAAGAGCAAGTCAAGACCAAAGCCCAAAGAAGGGAGCAAATTACAAAGATCAGAAGAAAAATTAACAACATGGAGACTAAGAAAACATTATAAATAATTGATCAGTTAGTTCTTTGAAAGAGTAATAAATTGATAAACCCCTAGCCAACCTTATCTAAAAAGGAAAGAAAAATGTTAAATCTATGCAATAAAGAATGAAAAAGGTGAAATCACTACAAATCCTGTAGAAATGCATAAGATCATCATATTTAATTCAAAAATCTTTACTCTTATAAGATGGAAAACAGAAGAAGTGGACAGATTCCTAGATACATATGAATTACCCATGCTGAATCAGGAAGATATATGAATCCTGAATAACCTAATATCAGTCAATGAAATTGAAAAATTTAATAAAAAACTTACCAACAAGGAAAAGGTTCTGATGGATTCACAGCTGAATTCTATAAGACATTTAGAGAATATTTATTGCCAATTCTTCTCAAACTCTTACATGAAAAAAAATAGAAGAAATTATGTGTAGCTCATTCTTGGAGCCAAACATTACCCTGATACCAAAACCAGAGAAAGTCCCAAGCAAAAACAGAACTACAGGCTAATCTCCCCAATTAACATAGATGCAAAAATTCATAATAAAATACTACTTAATAGCATGCAGCAAATCATCAAGAAGATCATACATCATGAACAAGTGGTATTCATCTCAGGAATGCAGGGACAGTTCAATATACACAAATCAATAAGCGTAATACACCATATCAACAGAACCAAAGACAAAACTCACATGATCATCTCAATAGATGCAGAAAAAGCTTTAGATAAAGTTCAGCACTCATTCATGATAAAAACCCAGTGGAAAATTGGAATAGAAGAACCTTACATCAATCTGATAAAGAGCCGTCTATGACAAATGAACAACCAGTATCATGCTAAATTTTCAAAAACTGAAAGCTTTCAGTATAAAATCAGGAACAAGACAAAGGTGTCCACTATCACCACTCATACTGAAATAGTTATGGAAACATTAGGGAAAACCCCCAAATCTCCACCAAAATACTCCTAGAAATAATAACAAAGTTCAGGAGCATAACTGGATACACCATCAATACTCTGAAATCAATACCAGTCCTGTACACAAACAACAAACACACAGAGACAGATTAGGGAAGCCAGTTTTCATAATAGTAATGAAAATAATGAATTATTTAGGAATTAATCTAACAAAGGAAGTAAAAAATCTATACAATGAAAATTACAATACCCTGAAAAAAGAGATCAAAGAGGATTTCCCAAAATTAAAGATATCCCTTAATCCTGCATAGCAAGAATGAACATTGTGAAAATGGCAATACTGTTATACAGATTCAATGCAATCTTGATCAGATTGACATCTGTGTACCTCACAGATCTAGTGAAAACTCCCAGAATTCATCTGGACCAAGAAGAGACATAGAAAAGCAGAAGCAATCCTAGGCAACAAACGCAAGACAGGAAGCATTACAGCTCCTGACTTGAAATTATACTACAAAACTACTGTGATTAAATAGGCATAGTATTGACAAAAACAGACGTCAAGATCAGGAGAACAGACTAGAAGAGGCAGTCACAACCACAAGCATAGTTACCTTATCTTTTTTTTTTTTACACTTTCATTTTAAAAGTAAAAGAACAAAAACATATTAACAAACAGACACAAAGTAGCATAAGAATAGTACAATCAAAACGGAGTTACAGACAAGGTGACAGGGAATCAACAATGGTTGTTGCATTACATATTGATAACTTTGAAGTGTATACTCAAGAAAACAGATATGGACATGCAAAATTGATCAAACAAATAATCATCAACTATTCCTTACAATAAAGTGACGTAAGTCAGTAGTGCCGCTATGTTAGATAACAGTCATCTTATCTTTGAAAAAAGGGCAAAGCATGTATTCTGGAAGAAAGATAGCTTCTTTAATAAATGATGCTGGAAAAACTGGATCTCCACATGCCACAGAGTACAACTAGACCCATGTCTATCACCTTGAACGAAACTAAAGTGAAAATGGATCAAAGATCTAAATATTAAAACATAAACACAAAATCTTCTGGAAGAGAAAGTAGCTAGAAATCTTGAAGACATAGGGGTAGGCAGAGAGTTCATGAACAAAACCTAAACTGCATAGGAAATACTTCAAAGAATCAAGAACTGGGATCTCGTCTTATTGAAAAGCTTTGCACATCAAAAGAAATCATAAACAGAGTAAAAATAAAATCTACGAATTGGAAAAATATTTTAGGTAACTCTTCCTCCGGTAAAAGACTTCTATCTAGATCCAATCCGAAAATGGGCATCTGAGATGAATATATACTTCCTAGATGAAAAAATCCAAATGGAAAATAAATGTGTGAAAAAATGTTCAACATCATTAGTCATTTGAAAAATGCAAATTAAAACAACACTGAGATTCCATCTCACCCCAGGAATAATTGCAGTCATCAAGAAATCAACCAGTAACAAATGCTGGAGGGGCTGTGGAGAGAAAGGAACACTTCTCTACTGTTGATGGAACTGTAGCCTGGTACAACCACTCTGCAAATCAGTGGGGAGAATCCACAAAAAATCTGGAATTAGGGGTCCTATTCAACACAGCTCTTCTCCTTCTAGGTTTTTTGGAAAAGAACTGAAAATATCATACCACAGCAATACATGTGCACCCATGGTTATAGCAGCACAATTTTTTGTAGCTTAATCTTCAGACAAACCAAATGACCTTCAACTTAGGAATGGATAAAAGGATGTGATACTTTTATACAATGGAATATTACTCAGCTATAAAGAAAGAAAATCTTGAGGGTTTTGCAGGTTAATGTATGCAACAACTAGAGACTATACCCATAAGTGCAATAAATCAAACCCACTTGTGTAAACATTGTAATGTCTCTGTACTGTAAGAACCTGAAAGAGTAAAGAAAATCTGAAAGATACAAAAGATATTGTGAAAGGGAAAGAAACTGGTCTAAAGGAAAATTGGGATGAGTGAAAGAGAAAAGAAAGAAAGAAGGGAAAAAAATATATATATATATATGTACAAGATAGCTAGGATACTCGTGCTAAAAATTTCATTGATTTTTTGAAACAAACAACTAATGATTAATTATTTGATCAATTTACATACCTATATCTGGTAATATGAGCAACTACTTTGAAGAAAACAATGTATAATACAACAACCACTGTTAATTTCCTATCATGTTGTTTTGAAATTCTGCATCTCTTTTATTGTTTTTGTATTATTTTGTTTTTGTTATTTCATTTCTGGTCTTTCCCATTTAAAATAAAATTTTAAAAAAACAAGTTTTCCTAATTATATTTTCCTCATAATTGTTCTATTCAGTGCTAAATTTGGAAAGATATTTCTTGGCTGTAAAATTCTAGATTAATTGGTTTCCTTCCCATTTTGAAGATATTATTCTTTTATGTTATGCTCTATATAATCTTTCTATAAGCCAGAGTTTTAGGCTTTTGTATTTGTACTGGTTTTTGAAATTAGATTATAAAATTCCGAAGTCTTATTTTGGGGAGGAAGTGTCATGTTTCTTTGATCTGTGTTTTGATGTTTTTGTTATATTTGGGAAAAGTTGTTATTTTTCAAGTATCTACTCTGAACCCCAATTTTTCTCTTCATTTGTTACATTATTACTCTTATCTTCATCTTCTTAATACTAGTTCATTTCTACTTTAGATCCAAAATGTCCTCAGAAGTTCAGAAATGGAGCTTTTGATTGTTGAAATATGAGCGTGTGCTTTAAAGATCAGTGGGTAAATCGATTGGTAAGTTCATAGTGAATGTGCTCTTAGATGGTGACCTCTGTTCAGAAGAACTGAGCCATTCTCTGTACAGAAGAACTGAGTGGGAATAACGTGGAAGGGTGTATTCTTGTCAACAATCCCTTCCTTCCCACTCTGTTTCCCGGCTGCCAAAGGATTGAGCAGCTTTCTTTCCGATGCTCTTAGAAGCTATTTCTGCTTTGAACCCAGCCAATTGTGGATCAATGCTCATAAAACCCTGTGCCTTAATAATATTATTTTAAAATTGTCAGTGTCAAGTGTTTTATCACAGAGATGGAAGTGGGATTAATACAACCAAGTGGCCAAGTGCAATGGCACAAGCCAATAATTCTAGGGTATTGGGAGGCTGAGACAGGAGGATCACCATTATTTCAAGGCCAGCCTAAACTACATATTGAGACCCTGTCTGAAAAAAACAAAACTAAGTAAAACAACGCACACAAGTGGTATCACAGAAAGAGAAAATTATTATCATTGTACCTGACCATGTGGTTCAGAAACATTTGGAATTGATTTGTAGAAATTTACAAAGGTTTGAAGATGCCAGCTAAAGGAGGCCTAAAATGCTGTAAGCAGTGATGAATAATCCTAATGGGAGCATAGGCAACCAGAGTGCTGTCAGGAAAGCATTCGATGAAGGCCAAGAATCTTGATGTTTCCAAAAGGAGCTAAGACTTCATTGGAAACTAGGACAGAGATCACGGACGGTACATTCTGCAACAGAAGTGTTCCACATTTTGTCCATGTCCTAAGACTTTTTGTGAGGCTACAATTAAAGGTGACAGATTAATTAATCTGGTGCAGGCAATTTCAAGGTAGTCCAACATTCAGGTCATGATGTAAATACTGCAGCTGCAGTCAGCCAATTCTATAGTTAGAATTAGAACCAAAACGAGATCTAAATGATGTAAAAATTTAAAGTTTGGCCCGTAAGACACCATATGTATGGTTGGACCCAAGGAGAATGTAGTTGCTGAAAAGATTAGAATCTAAAAAGAAACCAAAAAATAAAAATAAAATAAATAAATAAACAAAAACAAAAATAAAAATAAAAATAAACCGAGTATTTTGTACAGGGACAATTGGATAGGTACCTTGAGAGTACCTTATGGAATGATTATACCCCACCAGAAGCTAAACGTTGTAAAAGAGTAACTCCTGTCAAAGAGTTTAACAAAAGAGCCCAGAGATACTCTGCTAATTCACTGATGCTTAGGAAGTATATATTTAGCCATCTAGACATTCAAAAGCCACTACAGCTATGGTCCAAAAGGGCTATGCTATTGCTTAAGCTTTTGGAAGACCTTGGTATATTGCTGGTTTTCAGACATTCAAAATGTAAGAGTTGTCATGGGGGCATCCACACAGATTTCCGGCAATGGCTTGGAAATTCTGGCTAGATAATGTGATAATCCAAATCTAGGCCCAAGACCCAAGAAGGGCGATAAACAAAGCTGCAGGAGTGACAGCGAAGGAGAGGTGGAGACCCTGGGGTACTAATGATGCCAAGAGATGGGGCCTCTGAGGAGGCAGCTGCAGACAGTGAGCGGTGCAAAGCCAAGAGGGAGGCCGTGTGGCTGCAACCCACAAGGCCATGAGGGCAGGTGTTCACGCCCCTTAAAACGCCTGTCTTACCCCTACATGGCCTAAGTGCTGGACATGGAGCTACAGAATGTAATGTTTTGCCTGCTGGTGTCTGGTCTCCTTTGGGCTATCCTCCTCTTCCCTTTTGGAACATGAATCCTTGCTTTGTGCCATTGTATGTTAGAAGTATTAACTTACTTTTTGTTTTTCACAGAAGCTCACAGCTAAGATTGCATCTTGAGTCTCAGAAACTTTGCACTTGGAGTGTTCAAGAATGTTTTAACTGTTAGGAATTTCAGGAACTCTTAGAGATGGACTAATTGCATTTTACATAGTGAGATAGACATGAGGCTTTAGCGGCACAGGGGTGGAATCTTATGGTCTAGCTCTAATATGTCCTCTACTTGTCTCATCTGCTTAGAAGTGAGCTTGTAAAGGTGGTTAGATGATGGGAAACTGTACTTATCAATGAACTAATCCACTGAGAATTTGAAAGCTAATGTTCTTTTACAAGATGGGACGCTGGGGTGTAATCTACAAGGCTATATTTTTGTTCTCAAGTCCTCGCTACCCTGTCTGCTTCCAGCTTGCAATAAACTGAACCACTTTCCTCTGCGGGCTCTCTCACCATGTCAATTTTCCTTTGGGATTAGCAAAACATGGACTGAACCTTGGGAAACCATGAATCAAAGTGAACTTTAAGTTGTGTATTGGGTCTTTTTTCCCCAATGGTGTGAAAGTGACTAATACAATGATCTCAAATCATGATGTCCTTCATTCTGAATACTGGTTGTTTGTGATTCTAAAATAAGATTATTTTTGTTTCCAAGCACATGCTTTTCACTTAGGTTTTACTAAATGCAAAGTAGATGCAAAGAATACCCATCTATGTTTATAGAAAGAAGGCACTGGGAAAGAAAATCAAGAGATATTGGGATTCAAAAACTATTATTATGTATGTCACTAAAGAGTATAAATTTATACATTCATTAGAAATTAAAGAAAACTATACAGAAGTTAATTAAAGCAAAACTAAGTACCTGAATTATTATTATTTTATGTTATCACTTGCATAAAATGATTTGACTTGATATTTCACAGCTCTGGATTTTTTAAAATTTAAGTTTATTGGTACAATTGAGGTATGCAGAATTAATTATAGGGATTTGTACCTGTTCATGACATATCTTGTTTCCTCTTTACTTTCTCCATGACAATCCAGTTTTTAAACCCCTTTCTCTGGCTGGTCACAAAGCTCGGTTTTTATTTTATCATTCTGTTCTCCTTTCCTTTCTTTTCCTTTCATCTTTCACCTCGTTTCCCTTTTCCTTTGAACACTTTCTTCCTGTTCCCCAGTTATGTATGCTACGTTTATGATCTCATTTACATTTTCAGATTCTCACATCAGAGAGACACTATGATATTTACATGTGTGCCTAATTTATTTCACTTACGATTATGGTCTTAAGGTCCACTCATTTTGCTAAATATGTCTCAACTCTATCTTTATGGCTGAGTAATACTCTATTATAAGATAAGGATTTTGGCTTTATACAATATGAAAGTTTTTAGGAACTAGAACAATAATGTTAATATTTTAAAAATATCAATTGTTTTCTAGCTTATGTCAGACATCTTTTTATCTATTCATTTGCTTTTTGTTTATGTTTTTTTGGGGGGGGGATAATGGGAATTGAACTCAGGACTTGTGCTTGCGAGGCAGGTGCTGTAGTGCTGAGCTATATGCCTTGGCCCATCCATTCATCTGTTGATGGGCATTTGAGTTGCTTTTAAGTTTTAATTATTACAAAGTGTGCCACTATAAATATGGGTGCACCTCTATCATTGTGGTATGATGCTTTTAATTCTTTTACAAAGGTACCCTTTCATGTATTCAGATATTTTTGAATACTTACTTTTTTGATTCAGTGGAAGTTGTGTATTGAAATCCAATAGCTTCCCCCATCATTTCTCTCCTCTTTCCTTCTCCAATATTCTATTTTACTGTTTTCTTATCCTTCTCCTCTCACTAGAGTTAGGACTCTTGGAAAGCTTGTCTAAGTTTTAGCAGCCTTCTCGTGTTAGGCAGGTACAGCGCTGTATACGTTTTAAGGAACACACAGAGTGATGCTGCTCATTCCTTTACGCCGAAATGTGCTCTATTTAAAAGAAAGGGAGGTGAGCAAAGGGAACAATTGATCTTTTAAAACATTAACTTTATGACTCTAGCTCCTAAAATTTTCATATTGTATAGAACCAAATATTTTATGTAAACAAATACATTTATTGTCTTGCCTCTCCAGTTCCAACAGTGTCTATACTGTGGTCAGAAAAGGAAATTGTAACATGCTTTTAAAGTATGGCTTGTGAAAGGTCTGTGGTGACTGTTCTATACTATTTGATACTTTCATACAATGCTGTACATTGACATATATTTTCAACAATTACTTCCTAAAATATAGGTGTTAGTGAAATTGAATTATAAATTTTATCACTTTCTTCTCTAGTAAAAGTTTCACAGCTTTATATGTCATAATATGACATTAAATGTCTGAATTACCAAGAAGCCGTAAATTTTGAGCAGTGGAGGCAATATGAACCAGGAAGATGTATCATGAATTGCTCTGGGTTTATGATCTGACATAAGGTAGAACATTTCATACAGGTTATTAAGCCAAATCTTTCAGTCTTTCAACAATATATTGAAAATAAAGAATATTACAGTGGGAGAAAAGAAATTAGTCTGGATTTCACCTTCCTGGTAGTTCTTGAAATATCACTTTTCCTCACCATAAAAAAGATTAACTGTATAATCCATGATGCCCCTCTATGTTTCTTCAGTTCCAAAGCTTCACTTGAAGTCTTCAAAAGCATATTTAGTCTTAATGTACATTAGATAATCTAACAGTCTAAGGGCAAGCATGTTTTTATTCTTAATTTTATCCAAATCATTTTCAGTTTCAATATATTCAGCAAAATGATTTAACACACACGGTGCTAGTACATGTCCACGTGGAAAAATATTGCAGTTGTTACCTACAACATTCCTACTTCATTAATCCAAGTTTACATATGTATATATACTATTAAATATTATATTATAAGCAGTAAATTATATTTTAATAAACTTTCTTTTTGAGCTAAATGTAGATGTGCAATTTTAAGAAATAGTACAGGGAAATCCCAGTCCTCTGAGGCTATTATTAAGTTCCTCTTAAGTATAATGCCTTTTCAAACTGTAGTTAATTCACATGAGAGCATTTATTATATACATAATTGTTCCATTCTCTAAATAATTCACTGCTGCTTCACACAGTCACAGCTAACACTAAATCACTCCCACACCCAGACTACATCTTTAACTGTGGGCTACCTGTCATAGATTTCCCCTTTTATTTTCAATCTGTCAATTGGCTAATTTTAAGTAAATGGAATGATAAATTCAGCAACCATTTGAAATTATTTTTTGCCAATTCAGCAAAAATCTCTGAAAATTCATTCTTATTCCCAAGAAAGTGCAAGAATGCTTCCTCCTTTTTTCTTACTGGATAGGATATAATATATGAGTTGTTTAACTCATGGTTTGACTAACCACTCCCACTCTGAAAGCTACCAAACTGTACCCAATTTTTGCTATTACAAAATAAAGCTAAATTAAACATTCAAGTAAAAGTTTTATGTGACAGTAAATGATGATGTCTTTGGAGAAATGATTAAGAGTAAATTACTGAAACATATGGCAGCAGCATGTCTCATTTTGAGAACACTGAAATCTGTTTTCCAGCGAGGCTATTCTACTATAAATTCCCACCAGCAATGTAGTACTGACCCAGTCTCTACATATTTCATCAACTTTTGCTATTTTTGCTACATGTATTTATGCAAAGTTTATTTAAAATTGAGATATATGTCTATTCTGATGGACATATAATAATCTCTCAATGGTTTGAGTTTACATTCCTTTAATGCCTATGTTGAAATTCTTTTCCTGATCATATCTGTCATGTATAAATATGCCATCCTTTGCAATAAACTGTATCTTAGTGTCTTTTGGCCACTTTCTAATTGAATTGTTTGAATTTTTACTGTTAAATTTTGATTCCAAATTATGTGTTGGCGGAAAGGCCTCTTGTCACGTGTGTGGTTTGCAGGTATTTTCCTTAGTACGTAGCTCTTGCAGTTATCTCCTTTTGTCTTTTGCAGCGGAAATATTTGTTTTCATTTTAGTGAGATCTAATTTTCTGTTATTACTTGTATAAATCACTTTGAGTCAGAAACCTAAGAACTTTTGTCTGGCTCTCAATAACAAAGATCGTCCTTTTAAAAACTCATGATGCTGTGGATATAACCATTTATTTTGTTGTTGCTGTTCCGTAATTCAGTTTTTAAAAAATGTAGCACAATTTTGTGATACATAACGACTATATTACTCTGGGGATTAGGTGCATGTACATGATACATTTTAATTCTTTTTCAAACCCCTTCCCTTCCCCTCCCTCCACTCACCCTTCCTTTGTCACTCGCCATACTCTTATTTCCAGACGATCTCTCTATTTTTCTATCATTAATTTTTCTCTTTATCTGAATTTTGGGTTTCTCATATAGAAGAAACCATACACATATTTATTTCATTTCATGTTATACTTTCAAGGTGAATTCACTTTCATACAAATGACACAAATTTGTGCTTCTTTTTAAAAAGATAATATTGCACTGTTTTTGTAAATACCGCATTTTCTTTGTCCCACCTTCTGCTGATTGACATATAGGCTGCTTCTAAGACATGAATTACAAGGTGTGCTGCTATAAACATAGGAATGCATGTAGCACTGTAAGATGATGTTTTTACCTGTTTCAGGAAGATACCTAGCTAGATCCTGAATGCTTATTTTTTATTTTCATAGTACCTCTCTAGACATATATCAGAAGTTTAAATGACCCATAAAAATGTGAGAAAAGTGCTTACCATCACTGACTACAAGAGATGTAAATTAAAGCAACACTGAGACAATACAACCATTACTGTATTCATAAAAAACAACAAAAATCTTTTTACCTTAAGTTTTATAAAAAAAATTATATTTAGCCAATGCATCTATTTAAAAAGAGATGCTAATTATATTATACCGAATGTTTCAGTCTATAAATATGCAACATCCTTTCCATATATTTATTACTTAATTTTCTGTAGTTTTCACTTGATCTTAGCCAAAAGGCCGAGAAGCAATTATTTTTTGTAGTTTTCACAAGCATATCCTGTATATGTTTTCTTAAGGTTATATTTAAGTTTTACATTTTAATACACTAAAATTTATTATGTTTTTAAGTTTTGGTTTCTAAAAACTGTTATAATTTTGTACTTGTATTGATCTTATGCTTTATGACCATTCTGAGCTTACTCGTACATCCTATAGGATTTTTATGTTGTGGAATTCTTTCTTATTCTCTATTACACAATTAAATTTTCTGATATTATTTGTTGCATCAATTTCAATCTGCCTGTTTTTGCTTACTTTTCTGATTACAATGGTTAGAAATGACAGTGCTATGTCAATAGAAACAGAAAGAGTGGACACCAATGTTGTAGTCAGGGTTTACAAACGAATAGATTTAATACAGTATACAGAATGTATAGAACTATTTTACAATATTCACCCAAAAAGCCAAAGGAGAAAGACTCCAGTAAATCTGTTCCTGCATTAAAGGCACAAAGAATCCAGCTGAGGACCTAGATCGCATGGCAACGTCCTCCATGAGTACAGTTTGAGGCCTAAAGCCCATGACAATGTCTTAAACAAGTCTGTATCAAGGATTTGTATGGTAAGGCCATAAAATCAGTTATGGAAGCTAGAAATTCTGCACCAGTGGAATGTGCCAGCAGGCTGAAACATCTGCACTGGAGCCAGAAACAGTGCTCAAGATAAGGATCAGAGCTCCCCCCACCACAGTCATCAGCAACAGTGAGGACCCTGTCTCCTCCAATGATGAGAACACCTGAGTTCTTATCAGAAACTAGCATGACAAGTTTCTCCAAGAGAATGCCGTCATCCCCTCCAGTTCTTTTTTTATATTATTGGCAACAATCCTTAGGTGGACCTTCCATGCCCAGAACCATGCTGATTCAGGTCAGCTGGATGTTACAAGCTGATCATTAGTTAATCCACCACAACCTACTCTGTTTGTAATCTCAGGGGCCTGAGTTTTCCACTATGAATTATAATTTTAGGTGTTGTATTTGTGTGTATGGGCACACAATCTATATACTTACGGTTTTCCATATTTTAATGTGCATAGATTATTAAGCATGAGAATTATCCTTTGTCAAATGCTTTTTTGCATAAATTAATATGATCATATGAGTCTTAAAATTTATTATTACTGTGTGTTTTGACTGACAAATATTAATCCAGTCTGTGTTCATGGAATAAGTACTAATAGTTTGTTGTACAATTTTTATTCACTGTCTCTTATTTATGTTCTTCTTGATCCTTCTGCTTCCTCTTTTATATTATTGTGTTATTAGAATAGATATAGGTTTTTAGTATTTTGTGAGGTTTTATTTTGCCCTTAATTTCCTGAAAGAAATTATACAAATTTTTAATTCTACTTTAAATGCTTTGTAAATTTCTCCAGTGAGAGTATATCAGCCTGGTTTTTTTTTTTTTTGTTTTTTTTTTTTTTTTGTACATGAGGATTCCTATTAATCAACTCTATTATTTTGCCTTGATTGGATTTTGCTGATTTCCACTTTCAAATAATTAGCACAGCTCTTTTCATTTATAAAACTTGTGAGAATAAGCTCATTTGAAGCACATGCTAATTAGCTCTATAATAATATTTTTGTTTCACTCCAGGTATTGATATTTTGTACCTTTATATTTCTGTCACTCTTACTTGGGTTTTAGTCATTTCATTGACTTTTAAAAATTTAAGGATTTAGATTTTTAAACATTGTATCGATACGTTTCTATGCTGCACAGTGAACGCTGTGTAAGGGGTCTGTGCATGTGTGCAGCACTCTGAATTTTCTGTTCTTGTCCCCTTTCCCCCTCTTCCCTGCTCTTCTCTGTTTAAAAAAGTTGTATTTCCAGTTTTTCTTCATTTATTTTTATTCCTTGAATCTCTTCTCACTTCTTGCCCTCCTTCCTCTCACTATATCTTGTTCCCCTTCTCATTTGAACAACTTCTTCCTTCTTCCTAATATTCATCCTCTATTTTGCTCATTATTTATAATTTGAGTTTCTCATACCAGATAAATATGATGTTTATCTAATACCAGATAAACTTATGTGTTTGATTTATTTCACTTAAGATTATGCTCTCATGATCCACCTATTTAACTACAAATGTCTCAAGTTCAGCTTTCTTTATGGCAGAGTAGTGTCCCATTGCACATAAGCATGAGATTTTCTCTATCCTTTTATCTGTTGATGGGTATATAGGCTGCTTCCAAGAGTTCACCACTATAAATTGAACGGCTATAGACATGGTTACAGCTGTATCATTGCGGTAACAAGACTTCTAAGTCGTTCAGGGTAATACCAAGTAGATAAAGAGCCGTGTGAAATGCAACCTCTAGTTTTAGATTTTTGTGGAGTCTCCATACCGATTTCTACAGTGTTTGTATCAATTTACACTCTCACCTATAAGGGAGAACGGTGCCCTTTGTCCTATAGCTTTGCCTGCATTTGTCATTGCTTGATTTCATGATGATACTCCTCCTTTCTGGAGTGAAATGGAATCTTATTACTGTTTTAATTTGAATAACTTGAATGGACAGCAATGTTGAGCATTTTTTATACATTTATTGGCCATGTCTACTTCTGCATCTGAGAAATTCTTATTCATTTCAGAGGCTCAGTTGTGTATTGGGTCTCTAAATTTGAGGAAGGTCAAAATTGTTGGTTCTTTATATATTCTAGTCCTCTTGATGAAGAGTAGTTGGAAATTTTTATCCCATTCTGTAGGTTATTTCTTTACTCTGTTGATGTTTCCTTTGCTATGAATAAGCTTTTTAATTTATTGTGATACTAGTTGTTGATTCCTTGTAGTATTTCCTGGGCAATCACAGTTTGATTCATAACGTCTTGCATAACACCTTTGCCATCAAAAGTTGTATCTATTTTATCATCTAGCAGATTAAGTGCTTTTGTTTTTTGGGTTTGTTTTTTGTTTTTTGTACCAGGAATTGAACTCTGGACCTTGCGCTTCTTGGGCAGGCATTTTCTTTTCATTTTTTGAGACTGGATCTTACTCTGTAATCCAGAAACTTGCTTCATAGCTCAAGCTGGTCTCAAACACAAGACAATCATCTTGCCTCCAACTCCCAAATGCTGGGGTTACAGGTGTGCACCACCTCATTTGCTAGTGCTTGTTTTTGTGTATTTAGATCTTTGATCCAATGCAATAATGGTTTAGTACATGATGAGAGATATGGAGGTGCAGGTTCAATCTTTGATATATGGAGAACACGTGACATGGTCTCCAAGCACCATTTGATAAAGAGGCCATCTTTCTTCTAGTGAAAATGTTGCTCCCTTTGTCCAAGATAATTTAGCTGAGTGTGCTTGGAATTGTTTTTGCATCTTTTGTCTCTTCCACTGATTCTAAAGTGCATCGTGAAGACCATGCCCTTTTTTATTTACAATAGTTTTGTCATATAACTTGAAGTCTGGCACTGTGATATGTACTGCCTTGTACTTTTCTCTTTTTCTCATTCTTGTCTTGACTCTTCCTTGAGTTTGCTTTTTGTTGATTGTGTCCATGTAATACATATTGACACATTGTATATTTATCTCCTGTAGTTATCAACTTTGATATATTTTATGGTGCTGGTGATTTAAAACTAGGGCCCTTGCACTGAGGTTCACATCCCTTTTTAGTTAATTTAAGCCATGTTCTTACCAAGTTATTTGGTGCCCAGGCTGAGCTCAGATTTCTTTTAGGTCTTTTTACTTTGAACAATGCATTATTTAGAGTGGTACCATTTAATTAATTTTAAAATATCTTAATATTTTTCTCATCTTTATGTAATTGATATCTAAATGCATTTCATTATATTTAGAGAATTCACTTTGTAGAATACTATTTATTTTAGATATGTTGATGTTAATTTTGTCTTCTTGAACATGGACCACTGGCGAACGTCTTATTTTGTTTTTGTTTTTCTTTTATTTCTATAAATTGAATCTTAGACCTTGTGTTCTATCAATGAGCTTGAAAACTGTTCTTGAAATTGTAAATTTCTATTGTTAGATACACTATTCTACAGGAGCCAAATAGAGAGTTTTAATTACTTTTGTTGGTCAGATTTTTCACGCTGTCATTGATGTGAGGAAAACATTTTATTAGAGAAGATTTTGATGTTCCTAATTACAAAAGTGGATATTTTAAAAAAATTCCCTTCTGTTTATTTATTTCTATGTTCATATAATTTAAATTTGCATGGTTTCATGTAATTTGGAGCATATACCTTTAGTATCAACATATTTTCCAGTTGTATTAGCAGATTTGGGGCTGGGGGTGTAGCTCAGTGACACTGCCTAGCAAGTGCAAGGTCCTGAGTTCAATTCCAAATACCAAAAAAATCATGTATTAATAGATTTGTTATTATTTAATATCACTTCAGGAGTAGTATATTGTTATTATAATTTACATATACATGAACATATACATCAGTGCCTTTTAAAAACATAAAGTTAGCTTGATGTTTTTTTCTCATTCTATTACATTCACTTCATCCATTTTGAATTTCAAATTACTTTTGCAACCAGTATATTTTGGAGGATGTGGGATTTTATTCACTCTACTGCTTCCTTTAATTGGTTTACTTAAACTTTTAAAATGACCACTGCTATTATAAGGTTTGAATTTGAATATTTTGTTTTGGTTTCAGTTGTTTACTTTCTTTTTCTTTGCCCTTTTATCCTCAATTATAGGTTGCTTAAAAACCTTTCTTTAGGACTTCATTTTATTTCTTAATATCGTTAAATTAGTCCTTTGCTTCCTTACAGTTAGCTATCAGTAATGCCATCTCCCTATATGCAACACTGTCCAATTTAATGCAAACATAAAAACTTTCTACTCTCTAGATCTCTTTAGCTTCTATAATTTTAAGTATTGTTGTCTCCAAAATGAAATGATTTTTAAATTTTTATTACAACCATTGTATGAGATTTAGAAATCTCATTAAGAGAAGGATATGGTAATGAAAAATTTGACCAGATGTACTACATGACTTTAATGTTTCTTTGTTTTCAGCATTTAAAAATATTCTACCTCCTCATCTCCATGGCTTGAGATGAGAAATCCCTCAACTGAGCTGGTGTTCTTCAAGGGGCAATATGTTACATTATTTATTTGACTAATTTTAAGATTTGTTTTTTGTTAACAGTTTTAAGAATTTTAATTCCTAGAGGT
This sequence comes from Dinomys branickii, assembly GCA_004027595.1. Taxonomy (NCBI): domain Eukaryota; kingdom Metazoa; phylum Chordata; class Mammalia; order Rodentia; family Dinomyidae; genus Dinomys; species Dinomys branickii. Next base: position 26,023 of record PVLD010013741.1, on the reverse strand, counting down.
CTTAGAAGGCACTGTTGCTTTTCTGTTTATTCCTCTTAATGTTGCCTAGGCCCTTGAATCTATGATTTTGTATGTTTCACAAGACTTAGCAAACACTTACTGAAGCACTATGTGTGATAGTGTGTATATAGAATTTATTTATCATTTATTTCTAAGATTGTTTTTATTAGTACATGTTTGCAGCACTCACATTGCACGAGCAACTTGGTGAGTCGGGACTTGCACAAAATACAACTTGCTTCCTTTGCTTTAATCCCTTTGCTCTCTGCATTCCCACAACTTTCCTGTCCACATTTCCATTCTTATTGATATTACTAATCTAAGCTAATGTTTATGGCAGATACTGTTTATATTCACTGAGTTTATTAGGTTCCTGTTATTTTTTACAGTTGTTATGTAATTTAAATTTCCGTAGTTATCTTTTTGTCCTATTTTATAACATTGCTGATTTCCTAAGATTATTGAATGGTTATGCTTTTGTTTCAAAAGATTTTTATAATTGTTGCATCAATTTTCAGGATGTTTCCTTAAAATGTTATTTAAAAACTGAAATAGTTGACTCAGTTCAATTCTCACATGATAATAATTATGTTTTCTTAGTTCTGTTATGTCCTTTGTATGACAAATGATTGTCTCTTCTGTATTCAACACTTTTCCCAAGTTTAAGGAAATATCATTGCTCATTTAAAATTTATATTCCTTTATGCAATACCTCTTTAGATTTTGGACCTCATTTCTAGTTTATTTTTGTGGGCTGTGACTCCATTTCACATTTTCACATTGCAATATTCTGAGCATTTTTTATGTTTATTTCCCTCATCTTGCTGGATCCTTTACTCATCCCTGAGTGGAGCCTCTCTGTTTGTACCACCTGCTCCATCTCATACAGTAACAGACTCTCAAATCCCAAGATGACAAAAACAGCTTACTGAGTAGATATTGTGAGAATGCCACTCTTGGGGCTACCTGGCTGCCTGGCATATGTTTGTGGATTGGAAGGCTGCTGAAACCAGGGAAACAATATGTCCCTGGACTGCACACATGTCATGTGGACAGATGCCTTGCTCAGGCTTCTGAACTGTGTACTTTCTCTAGGTGGGAGAAGTCCTAGGCTTGGAAGCCAATGACAGCATTTTCCCTGGACTCATGTCATCAGAGGTTTTCCAGTAACTCATACTAGAACTTTTATTGTTCTCACTTTGGGTCAAGGCTCCTATTTAATCAGTGCTATCATGTGCTTGGTGGGTTCTTTTCTGTACTTGAACGGCAGAAACACTAAAATTACAGCCAGAATTTGGAACCACATTTATTTACATCAACAAGCACTGAACATCAGGCCCTGATCTCTGGTGGTCTAGGGCTTATACGGGAAAAGCAAGCAGGAAGTATAGACAGAGAATGCTTTGTCAACTGAGGATTGATTTCTACAATGTGCATCATAGTGCCCAGCTATGCACCACAGTGACCAGTAATTTCTAAGAGACAAAAGCAACTTAGAACTGGAACAAGAACTACTGCCTGGGCAACTGAAGCACACTGGTTTGGAAGGGAGAATTTTCTGTTACAAACCTACAAAGAACTACAACAGTGAGTCAAAAGAAGGCTGAGCAAAAGTGTGTACTGGAAAGAAAAAAAGCAGCATTTATTGTAAAGCAAAGGAAAACAGCTCCAATACCAGGAGGGGATCTGAATGGGTTGCCAAAAGGATTGTTCGTTGGATGTTCTGATACACAAAATTTACTATGACTCAGTCAAGTTGAGATCAGCATACAGGGTTACAAGCAGGAAAATCTGACTTACAAGTCGGTCTTGAGGAACTCGAGGTATGCAACCAGTGTACCTTTATAAGCACTAATAATTAAAATTTAAACAAAACTTTATAGGAGTATACATATTTACTTCCTGGGCAAGAAAATTCAACCAGGTTAATGAAGCATTTTTTGTTTAGCCTCCAGGGCCCTGCCATTGCCCATTGTGTTAGGGTGCTCTTCACTGAAACTTTCCTCTCTTTGGCTTGGCCCTTTCTTGGCTACATTTTCTGTCAGTGAACCTCTTTTTATAGAACACTTTCCACATTTTCCTCCCCTCATGGGCCCATATCACGCTGTCATTTTCTTGATGGTCACAAAAACCCAGGGGAGGGTGAACATTTCTTGTTGAATGTGGGGTTGTTAGATATACCTCTACTGCATTGTTCCTTAAGTCTCAGGATCTGCTGCACTGTCCAGCACAGCTCTTGAAGTTCCTAGGGGAAAAGGATGGTGGGAGGATGGAGAAATAAAGCTAAAAATCAGAATACAGAAAGCTGAGGTCAGGTGGAGCCATCTTTCTGGATGGGAGGAAAGGAACTGCTCAAGGACTGCAATGTGTTTATTTATACATTTGGCAGGTTGATGCCACATGATACCCCTCTGCCTAGCAACCTCTTTGCATGGTAGTCTTGGGACACCTCACATTCTCAGAGCTGGAGCACCTTGTTCACATGGCTCACCTTGGGCACTCTTTGTTCTTGGGACCAGTCTTGCTCCATCCCCACACTGGTAATCAATCTCTGGGGTTCTCTCTTCCCAGGAGAGCCCACAGTCCCTACCTCTGTAGCCATGGCTGCCATATTTTTATTTGGAGTGCTGTAGCTCTTGCAGTCCTGAGCTGAGTGTGGCAGGAGTGCAATGGCACAAGAGGCCAGTGGTTTAAAGGCTGAGTGGGGCCGGCGGAGTTCACATTGTAGCGTACAGGAGCCAAGGGTTGGGGATATAGCTCAGCAGCACAGTGCCTGCCCAGCAGGCACAAGATCCTGAGTTTGATTCTCAGCACCAGAAAACACACACATACACACACACACACACACACACACACACACACACACAGCATACAGGTGACAGGGCCAGCCAGACTAGCCCCTCTGTCTATCCGTCATGGCCTACAGTGGTGCATAGACATCAGCTCCACAGTATGGACCCATGAACTGCCCACAGCACTGAGTCCAGCCCACTAGGCTGAGCAGGACCAGGCCATGCCCTCAAGGAAGCACTCTATGCACATCACCCCCACTGCTTAGCGGGGTCAGGGCAGTCCCCACTGGAAGTTTCCTGAGATAAGTCTGCCTTACACATCAGTTTTGGATTTACACTCCTTTTCCCAATAATATACTCATTGACACTTTGTACAGATACTAGAAGGTTACGTTGAATGGACAGGTAATGGTTGTGCTGTGCATACAGGTGCACCAGAGTAATTTCAGGTAAAATATCCTTGTCCCTACAGCTAAAACAAGTAACCTTGTTCTTTTCCTTTCCAGTAGGCTGTGAATGAATAATCTGAGTGATAGTGTTGCAAATGTAGCCCGTTGTATGTATGAAGGGCCAATGTCTACACAGATATGAATAATTTCAGACAGTATAGTCCACTTTTTATCAGCTCATACAGACTCTTTACACCATTTATTTGCATTTTCAAAGGCCAACTGTTGATCAATTAACATAAAGGATGACTCTACTTTGTGAGGGGGGAAATCTCATCCTGTGATGCAGCAAAATTTCCCTAAGATGAGGTGGTGGAAGTAGCTACTTGAGGCGCTGTTAAGGTTATCAGATACTGTGAAATGGAATTCACAATGAAATATTTCTCTAGTGGGGAAGGGTCTTTTTGTCATCCCACCCACTCCTTCCTTATCTAATTGAGAAAAGGCAGAGGGTTTAAGCTCTATTGGGGGGATCTGTTGTTCTGCCATCATTTTTCTTCTCAGCACTTAATTTTAAAACAGTGCTCTGAGCCAAATCCTTTATGACCATCTCAACAAGTATATGATCATTAAGACATTCCCTAATCCAAGTCCACAAAAAGCAAGTAAATATGGAAATCAGTACAACAAGCATTTCCATATACATCTCTGGTTCTTGAGAACCTGTTTGCCTCATGTTTTTAAACTGATGATGTCAATATCAGTACACCTCTGTGATCAATATTGATGTGATCAATGCATTTCTACCCCTTTTGCACACACAATGAGACGTCCTCTCACCTGATATTTCTTCATACTTTGATCCCTGTTTGGGCACCAATATGCTACATCTAGCACAACCCTCAAAATTCTTGGAGGAAGGATGGTGGAAAGAAGGGGAACTAAAGATAATGAGTCACAATACAGAAAGCTGAGGTCAGGTGGTGCTATGCTCTCTGGATGGGAGGAAAGGAACTGCTCAGTAGCTGCAATGCGTTTATTTATACATTTGGCAGACTGATGTCACGTGGTACTCCTCTGCCTAGCAACCTCTTTGCCTGGCAGCCTTGTGGCCTCTCATGTTCTCCGAGCTGGAACAGCTTGCTCACATTCCTCACCTCAGTTGTTCTTTATTCTCAGGACTGGTCTTGCTCCAGTCCCACATATGTGATCAATCTCCAGCTTTAGTCACTCTATACAGTCGGTAACACTTTGCTACCTTCTTTTCAACTTTTAGATTTTCCCTTGGTATGTATTTGGCATTATATCCAGAATTTATAAGCAATAAGGAAAGAAAGAAATGTTTACAACATATTAGCTGGTCTAAATATTCTTAGGAGGCATAGTTATATAAGATGTATTTTTCCTGAACTTAAAAAAGAACATTTTACTTAGGACTTACTTCTGCCCCTGTCTGCTTCACATGTATTTTAACCCTGTTCTTGTAGGCTTCAATATCTCTGTAATCATAGCTCTGCTTCTCTCTTAAGGACTGTCTCTATATTTAATTTTACTGAAAATATATTACTTGTTTCAAATTCAACCCTTTATTCAGTGTTATCTTAAACGCACACACAATCCATTACCTGAAAATATTTTGATGTGTTTACTAAACTTAAGGATGTTCTTACTTTCATTAACTTTTAGACAAGATAAAAAATGAGAAGCATTCAATTGTCAGGAAAGATTATGTTTGCATTTCATCACTTAGTTTCTTTTTCCTTTTAAGAGCAGAAATTTAAGAGCTAAATATCAATATCATTTGGTAATCACATGTGAGCATTTAAATAATGCTATAATAAATATAACCACTTGTTTAAGCTAACATAAAATACCAAAATAAAAACTCAGGAAGAAGAAATTATTGTGAAATAGAGGGAAAGAGGATAAAAACATAATTATTATTTAAAATTAGAAATACTGAACATCCAACATATTCTATACTGTCATTTTAGTGTTTGGAGGTAACACAGAATGAATAGAAGAAACCTGGAATGGTCAAACTGCACACACTTCTACCATACAAAGAATAGATAAAACTTTACATATTAATACTAGCAGTTAAAGGGTTGGAGTATAGCTCAGTGGAGTAAGCACCTGCCTTGCAAGTGCAAGGTCCTGAGTTTGATTCCTGGTACAATAGTAATAATGATACTAAAAATTGAGAAACAGAGGCTGCATCATCCTAATATTTGTAGTGCATGTCTAAATCAGTGAGCCTGGGCATACAAATAGTATTTAAAAAACCTAACCTCACATATCCTTAGGGTTAATATATTTAATTTAAGAAAAACACTAAGCACTATAGGAATAGAGATAGCAGAGGGTGGGAAAAGCATCCTCTGTTTGAATATGAGCATCAAGCAGTTTCCAATCATCTTTGTGGATTGAAGCTAACAGTCTCTGGTGCTGTCCCCTCCCTCTGTGCAGGCAGCACTGTACCTCCTAGTGCAGATCGCTGTGCCTACCCAAATCCCATTGGCCTACAACACCAAGCCCTGAGCCTCAAGCTCAAAGTCCACTCAATCAAGTGTTCTACCTGGGAGGGGTGGGGACAGGACTGCCAGCTCCAGCTCTGAGCAACCCCATTCTTTTTCCAGGTGGCTTCCTGTGATTTCTATAATAAAAATACCTTTGCTTTGCACTGGTCATCTCAGACTCCTATTCTTCTTGCTGTGTCACAAACAGGCCAAGCAAGGGTAAGTCTAGGAACCTCTAGGCCCCTATCCCACCAGATATAACATAAATTGGGAGTGCACCCAGGACAGAAAGAATTTCACCCAAGAACATTGGACATAATCAGTACTCCCAACCTAAATGGGAATGAATACAGGAGGAAACTCTTCTGGCTGGGCTCCCACTTGGCATAGGGAACCCTGACTTCCATGAGGACCCAGTGCAGTCTCTGACTGGCAAGGAAGAGACTTAGACCTAATCATTCTATGGTTAGTGATGGATCCACTTAAATGCTGGGACACCTATGCTAAGAGAGAATCATTCAGGTTGGGTTAGAATTAGAGTCCATGGTGACGGGGGTGGGGGGAGAAAGGACTGCCAACATGTCCCAGAGATTTCTTTGCCCATGTAATTTAGGGCAACATTTCTTCCAGTTTGTTTCTAAACTTTTCCTTTTGCACAAAGACATATTTCTCTTGGTGCAGAGTTTCTCATGGTTGCTTGTCTCTTCTGTCAGGCCACCACTAGAAAACTGTGTGTGTTTGGAGTCTTCATATTCACTTGATTTACACAGGAAAAGTTCCTCCCATTGACTTATCATCTATTTTTCCATATTCCAGCAATCCACAATATTTTTTGTAGAGTGATATTAAAGCTTGTTTGGGTCCTAGAGAGGTCAGTGTGGGGGAATCCATGCGTGTGCCTCACCTGTGGCAGTTTTTGCACACCTGTATTAAATGGAGCCAGAATGAAGCCTACTGATTACCCCAAATTGGGTCAGATTTACCAGAAAAAAAGAAGAGCCTCCTTCAGTGTGTGTTGGGAGATAAAAGGCTGACAGCTCCTGACATCTGGCAAAAACTTGAAAAGTTGGTGGCAGACCCAGAAAAAGATCACTGAGAGCTAGATGACCTTGGGAGGGAAGCCATAAGGTCTTTTATAACAGAGGCCCAACAGCAAAAGAGAAGCAGATATAAGGAGCTGATGGCTGTCCCAGCGGGTCAGCAGAAAGAAGAATCAGGGTCAAAGACAAAGGAAAGAATCAAGATAAAATCCAATTTTGTCATCTCTGCAAGACCCTGGGTCACACCAAGATAGAACGTCCATGTTTCAAGGCATGGAAGCAAGAGTAAAAGGCATGAGTAACGCACTGCTGCTGGAGAGGACCACGCTGAGAGGATGAGCGCCCCCACGACAAAGGTGAGATGCTTCAGTGAGGACACAAGCCTCCTGATTTAGGGCTCGCCTAACTCTTGCTTTGCCAACAGAAACTCAAGCTGATTGAATTGTGGGAAGGGCACTCTGCTGATGCCCATGTAGAAATGGGCCCTAATTCTCTGTTCTTGCCTTTCCCTCTAGACCATTCCATAATGCTATAGTTCAGGGAGTCTCTAGACTCTTTGTATAAATGTATTTTTCTCAACCTGTGGCTTGTTTGAGGGTTGATATTTATTCTTCTCTCTCCTCACCTACAGTGCCCAAGACCCCAACCCTGCTCCTGGGAAGAGACTTGCTGTTCAGAGCCCAGATCAAACTTCTCCTTCCTTCAGTTCCCTTTACTGCACAGATACAGACATGGTGGGATGGCCCTTAAAGGCCACTCTGGTCCGGATTCGCCTGAAGGACCCTATAAGTTTTCCTCACCAAAAACAATATGTGCTTCATTCGGATGTTAGAAATGGATCAAGGCACATCAGTCAAGGATTGCCATGGCAGAAACTCTTGAGAAAGACTGAGAGTCCTTATAAACAGACACTGTGCAAAAAGGAAGTGGTGTCAGCCCCCCGTGGTCCCCAATCCCTACAAATTGCTGGCCAGCAGCTCCCTAATTTTCCCCTCCTCAGAAATCTCCACATCCTTGGAAATTGGCCCTGTAGCAGGTCAGGGAGAGACTTCTGGGAGTCACAGACATTTGAGGGATAGGGACATCAGCGCTACGTAAAACACGAGAGGAAATCCTCGAGACTCCGACACCCTTAACGGTCGTTAAAAGTGCTATTGCCAATCTCCCCAGCTGCATGGGGTTATGGAGCAGCAGGGAGGTCGGGTCATGCCCAGCCCCTGCTCAGTGGGTGGAGGAAACCTTGTGTGAGGCCAGGTTGGCAGCACTCTGCTTGGAGATACGTGCTAGAGGGCATCACCTTTGGCTCAACACAAGGTACAGTAAGACAAAAATTGAGTCCCTGTTCATTTCCTTATTTATTTTCCTTCCTATATTTTCTTACTTTCCCCACAGATACGAGTCAGATCTTCTGCTATTCCACAGTGTTTTCCTCTAAAATTTCTCCTAAAATATTAAAAATATTTAGATCATAACTCCCATAAAGAAAATGCTCTTATGTTTTACTATACTGAGGGTTGGATATGATACCCTTGGAGGGGCTCCTTAAATTTTAACATAATTCTTCTATTGGATTCTTTCGGCAGTGAAATGGGAAGATTGAGTGTTGTCTCCAAGGTCCAACTTTGCTTCACCCTTGGGGATTATCCCACGTGTGTTTCTCAATGTTTCCTTGACTCCATAGCTTGTTTCAAGGAAACCAACGTTCATACAGGGCCAGGGGCAAAAGGGGATCAGAGGGGCACCTCAGGGAAGGAGGAATCAGGGCCCTGCTCCTCCTTACTCTGAGATAAGCCCCACAGTTCCTCCCACTACATTACTGCCCATTAGAAACAATTTGTGTGAGAAACCAAGACAGGTTCTATTTATTCAAAGCTGAAAAGAAAATCAAGTGAGACAAGGAAGTATCACAGATGACTCAGATCGATACAGAGTCATCCTTCGCTATCTTGCAGTTCACTTATTGTGTCTTCACTGTATTGCAGACTTTTTGAAGAAGTATATCTAATTATGTATCATAGAGTTCTCATTGTATAATGGGATTTTGTGGTACATAGGCATTTATATAATATTCATGATTTTAATTATTTTTGCCTAAAAATTTAAAACAATATGAAAAAATATAAAAAATGTTAATTCAACCATGAAAGAACATTAAATCGAAATAGAATACAGTTTCTTCAGCAGGTGAATTCTGTACTATGCACAATGAAAATGCATTATGCAACTATCGCTTGTGCAAGTTTGCCAACCTGAGCTTGTTAGCGCACACTATTGGCTGATGGAATGGAAGGTGACCAACCACAGCACTGTGTTCTGTATCCTTGGTACGGATTTGCTCAATGAACATAACATTTGTTTGTTTGCTCTCCCACAGTCTGCCCATCCGTTCAGCATCTCCCCTCCACTTCATGTTAAGTACCCATGTGGGATTTTACATGTTGTTAAAATTATGTAGGTTTAGGAGTGTAGAAAGTGTTTAAGAGCATATGAAGTGTTTATAAGAGTGTGAAAAATGTTAGTAAGAGAGTGGGAAAGGTATATAGGAGTGTGAGAAGGGTTTGTAAAGCATATATATATGTATATATATGATTATATATATATGATATATATACACTAAAATAAACATAACAGTGCTATTTCATGGATTTTCATCTATCATGGGGGTCTCTTCAACATAACTCCCACAATAGGTGAGGGATCATCGTATAATGGCGTAGAGAGGTTAGCTTCTCCATTTAGGTTAAATTATTTTTCTCTAGTAAACTTGATCAGGAAGAGAGGAGCAGTCTTTTAGGGATGACAGCTCCAACTAACAAACTATATGCCCCCCATAGGGTGAGGCTTGCTCCCCTCCAAGCTTCAAGGGGTCTATGAGATTCCTCCTGGAGAGAAAAAGAGTTTTACATTTCTTCTATTACATCACGGAGAGACAAGGGGAAAAAAAAAAAAAACAAGAAACAGTAGTTAAGTTGGTTACCTATGCAAAATTAGGACAAATTTGTCCAAAGGAAAAGAGCCCCTCAGTGTTCTTAGAATGACTAAAGGGCTCTCTCTCTCCCTCTCTCTCTCTCTCTGGAGGGATATCTATATATATCTATATATACCTATATATATCTATATATAGATATGTATATACACACACACACACTCTCTCTCATTTAAATATAATTATCTTATATATTTGTGGGTCAGTCCAATCAATAAAGTCTAGTAATTGATTAGTACATATGCAGCTGATCTATTTGAAAAGTGAATAAAGAAATATTTTTTCTTTTGGAGCTCAATAATTTCTTTTTATCTTTAAATTTTTTGAGATTTCCTATGGAATACATTTTTCCGTGGAAAAATGTATAAGTTTGCAGGATGGCTAAACTTATTAAAGAATTTAGATACATAGTTCAATATGGCTTCTAGATAGATAGACACTCAGGATATTGTCTCAAATGCTTGTGATACACATAGTTTATGGAGGGCATAATTTTTAAGTAAGGGTAAAAGATGCCTCTGAGGTCAGTGACATGTTCCCACTTAGGGTTTCTGTTGCCCAAAGTAATATACAAGTGAGATTTATCAATACAATGCCTATTGTTGTTTACATGTATTAACCTCTCAATGTGCTGTTTTTGATCAGTAAAGGGCTTTTATATAATAATTATGGAGCACTTGCCAGTCAAAATACTATTACTGTTGTGATCTATAATCATCTGGGACAGTTGTTAAAGTAACGAATGGGAACCCTGTAGACTTGAGGGAGACTGCTAGACTGAACTCCCTTTAGTGGATAAAAAAAAAGCTGCACAAAATTTATTTACTTCAGGATTTTTTCCCTAACTGGACTTCCAGACATTTTCTTATTCAAGCCATATGGGGAACACCCCCCCGACATACTTTGACAGATATTATTATAATATATTTGCATTAGGTTTTCTTATCAGATGCTCAGATACTATCAAGTCTAGGTAATATCATGCCATAAATTAAAGGTTAGACTTAAACAATCTGTAAATATGTATCTGTAGACGGTATATTCTTCTTCGGTAACATTCTATTAAAGGATGACAAAATTAGGTAAAATTTTCTTTGTGTCATTTATTATCTTATAATTTAATAGAGATTACTATGACTGACTAGAAGGTTAATCTATACTAATAGAAACATTTAAATATGTGTCAGAGATAATAAAACATAATTCTTTTAATATAATAACTTCATAATTACTATGTTAAAGTATTATGCTGCCCACAATATCCATTTTTCTCTGTAAAACATTGTAATTGTCATTTTTTAACATTATCCAGAGATTCAAATTCTAAGATGACCATGATTGGTAGGACGTAACAATTCTCTGGTCGTGTTTGTGTTAATTGTGCGTTCAATCATTTGATGAACTGTCAAGCTATTTTCCAAAGTAGTTTTACCATTCTAAAATTCTACCAGCTCTATGTGAGGGACGACTTCATTTCTCCATTATCTTGATAACGTTTGTGGTTGCTCAGCATTTTCATCTTACAGATGTAACTTCAGCAAATGGCAGACTTGGAGCACCCCAGACTTTGCTCACCCACAAATATATCAAATAGGCAAAAACTAAATGAATTAAGAAGAGACAGTAAACATATAAACAACGGGTGCCCACTCCTTCCTACTCCTCCCCTTTCCTTGCCCACACTTGTGCTCTGACAGACTGGAACAGTTTGATTCAGTTTCTTCCCTGGCTATCAAATACCATTCTGCAGGCCAACATAAGTGCAGATAGGCAGTTGGTACTCCTTCCACACCCCTACTGCAGAAGACACTGCTGCATTTTGAAGAAGGAAGAGACACCCTAGAGTAGCTAAGATCAGGAAACCAGGATCTGCTGTCCTTATTTGCATATTCAAAATTTACAGCAATCTTTCAGTCCTGTGCCTCACTGAAGTAGATCTGCAACTATCATAAACAGAACTCACCAGCAACTTTAGGGATTTAGTCCAAGAGGGGTTTTCTCTCCCTTCTATGTAGTGATCACACTGTGCTGCCTGTTAAAATATAAGCACTTGTTTTGATGTTCCTGTAAAGCTGTTTTGATTCATTTCTCATTGTGCTGGCCCCTGAAGTCCTGTAAATCTAATTTGGAATTTTATCCTGAATAGTGTGAATAGAGTGGTTGTTTCTGAAAAAATGAATGAATACTCAGAACTGTTACAAGGCTTCCACAGTCAAAGAGGATTATCAGCAAATACCATCAAAGTTGAACTAGATGGTGCCACCTGGTAGCATCAGAGGCCATCACCTGGCACCATCAACCTGTGGCATGAGGCAGAAACAGACATCAAACAATGATAGCCAGCCATACAATCAGCAGCTGGGGCTGTGTCAGTTGTTGGCATGTAGCATTTTCTGCTGTCAGATGATGACATCAGGAGGTCAAGCATTGCTGACCTTTGCCAGTTCATGATTTTCATCTGAATCAAACAAGAGAACCCTAGGCTGATTGGCAGAATATGTACCAAATTCCCAAGGCAAATGTAATTATTATGCATCACAAATATATGCAAGCACTGACAAAAGGAAATTAATTAAATGGAAGAAAATATCTGAAAATCATATATCTGATAAGCAGCTAATATGTACAATAAAGAATTGCAAATTAACAACAACACGAGCAGAAGTAAGCAGAAAGGTTTGCCTAGGGATTTTTGCAAAGGAGATAAAGAAGTAGCCCTTAGAGACAAAAAAGGTATTCAGTAGAGCCACTGTACTTTCAAAGTACACAGTCTGATTCATTTTAGATGTGTTAGCTATCTTCATTAATTTTGTCTTATTGCTGAGACAAAGTACCCAACATCCAAAATGAAAGGGTAGAATAATTATTTAGCTCACCACTTGTAAAGATTCAGTCCATAATTGGCTGGCTCCAAGGCAAGACGGAATGACAGACAGGCATTGCAGAGGAGAGACTGTTCATGGTGGGGAGAAGGTAGCAAAGCAAGCAAGAAGTCTTAGCAATATTCTCTGCCCCTTTGGTGTTCTACCTAGGCTACTGAGATCAGGGAGGTGGCAAACCAATCAGTGGATTGATTTATAAATCACTCACTGTTAATCTTAGCAACATTAATCCTATTATTGCACCATGCATCAATCACTCAATATGGATTCAGCCAGCTCTAAAATATCCCAGCCTGTGATTTTATGACATTTTTGGGGACATTTAGATATAAGACATTCTTACCTTGACCTCTAAAAGACTTATGCACATCCTTTTATGTAAAAGACATTTGGTACAAGTCTAAGAGTTACCGAAGTCCTAAGAGTTTCAACATTGCTGAAAAATATTAGTCCAAAGTCTCCTTTGAGATTTAAATTAAGCTCTTAGTTGCAACCCCAGTAAAAATGAAAATAAAGTGAAACACTTCTAACGTTCAGTGGCACAAGATAGACATTTCCCTTGCCAGAGGTGCAAGTAGGGGAACAGAAAGAGCCAGACGTGGTGGCACATACATATAATCCCAGGACTCTGGAAGCTGCGGCAAGAGGATCATTGTGAGTTCAAGGCCAGCCTGGGCTACAAAGTGAGCTCAAGGCAAGCCTGAATTGCATAGTGAGATCCTGTCTCACAAAAAGGTCTAGCAGGACAAAATAAGTCCTTTAATTCCACGTCCAGTGTCCCTGGCAATCTGTAGCAAGGTGTGAACTTCAAAGGGCTTAGGTGGCTCTGCCCCTATGGCAGTTGCTAGTGCTTGTAGCTCCCATGGCTTCTCTCTCGGGCTGGTTCTACTGCTCCTTGTAGTTTTCCTCAGGCAGTCCACCGGCTTCTCCAAATTTTGGGGTTGCCTCTGGACACTTGGCCTCACACTCACGGGTTCACACACTACCTGCTCAGAGTCACACTCCTTGGCCTCCCAGGCCTTCTTCTGAAATCTAGGTGGAAGGCTTTCTGAGCCCACAACGCTTGGTTTCTGCACACACCTAAATCTAACACCATGTGATGATGCCAGGGTCTGCCACCACCTGGAGGAGCACCTAGGCTTCTCTGTCTTGACTGTAGCTCTGAGTGCCTATGAACCAAATTCAGAGGAACAACTGTCATGGCTGCTACCATTCTGGAACAAGGTGCTCTGGAACTGTATTTTCAAAGCAAAGGCTTTCTCCTTCGCAACTCCGATGCTGCAAAGCCTGGAGTCCTTCAGATTCTTGTGTTTTCCAGGGCATCATTCCTGTTGTTTTCTTCAGAAATAACTGACTTTTTCTTGCTAGTATTTTCAGTGAGCAATTTCTCCTATGTGCCATATTTTCAGGCCATGACTTTACCGTTTCTTCCTTTCTGGCCAAACTCACAATATTTTGAATCATTCTCCCTGGATCTTTGCTCTTAGTTCTCAACATAAATATCGCTAAAACCTCTCAATAATAACCATGCCACTGTGTCATAATTAGACTACCTTTAAGTTTCTTCTGAAACTTGATTAGTCCACCACCCTTAATGTCATTCTAAGACACATTCTCTGGACATGTGTAAAGTGCAAACAAATTTTCTGCCAAAACATAACATCTGGAGTCCAACAACCAATGTAGTACTTCCTAGCAGAAACTTCCTGAGCCTTGTCTTTATCAGGATCATTTCTATCAGCAGTCTGGGCTTCAGAACTCTTACCAGAATCTCCCATCAAATATAGACTAAAGTGTTCCAGATCTGCATTTTTAACTAGCATCTCCCACCCTTTCCAAACTCTTCCCACAAGCCAGTTCCAAAGGGTCCTGAACCACGTGGTCAGGCACAGTCACAGCAATGACTCTACTTCTCTCATACCAAATTACTTTTCTCTCACGATTAAGACAAAATACCTAGCATCTAAATTTAGAGGGTAAACTTCTCTGTTATCAAATTCTTAGTTACTTTTCTCTGATTGTGAGACAAAATACCTGAAATCCAAATTTAAAGTGTAAGAGGACTATTTAGTGCACTCTTTGTAGAGATTTCAGTCCATCATTAGTTGGCTCCAATGGGTATTGCAGACAAGAATTGCAGAGGAAAAACAGTTCATGGTGGAAAGAAGGTAACAAAGCAAGAAAAAGACTTTAGGAACTTTTTCTGCCCCTTTTGTTTTCTATCTAGGCTATGAGTGGTGCCAAAATAATCAGTGTACCGATTTAGTAATCACCTACCCCTCATCCTTAATCCCAACTTTAATCATAACAACCTTAATCCTAGCATTGCAACATAAATCAGTTACATGCTTTGGATTCAGCCACCACCAAAACAGCCTCATCTATGCCTGAATGAGCATAGGGGGGCATCTAGACACAAACCATAGCAATAACCTTGAGAGTATTCTGCTAAATTTAATAATCCAGTCAAAAATGATAAATAGTGAATAACTTCATTCAGGTAACATAGAGTTGCCTAGTAAAGTCAGAAAGTACACCTTATACACTACTTTGAAGATGACAATATGCACTGTATTAACAATTATCATCTAATTGGTTATGAAATTCTTTTTTACCTTTGTCCATAAAATAAAATAAAACCTTTTTTTTAAAAAGAAAGTATAATGGGTTCTGGGACTGCAGGACAGGGCAATAGGGAGTTATTGTCCACAGGATACAGAGATTTGATTTTGCAAATTGAAAAGAGCTCTGGAAATGGATGCTTGTAATAGTTTTCCAGGAGATGGAGGCAAGAGGACAAGCGGGAGGGAAAGGAATGAAACAAGGAATTAAGATGTGTTATGACATGTACCAATGCCACATGAGGAATGTAGTCATAAAAATATTGCAAACAGGCATTATTAAAGCAAACAAATAAACAAGTAAATCTAGACAGACACTTAAAATAGTTCACACTACTTTATTCTGCTTATACTATTTCTGTTGAGAAATATGCTATAGTCCTTACCCTTCCATATTTTTATAAGGTGTTTTCCTTTTGTCTTGTCTTTGTGTGCTTTCCCTTTTTGTGTAATTTGGTAAATTTAGTTGTGTATGGGTTCTCTATTTTTTCTTTTTTAAAATTCTTTGCTTGGTATTCTCAGAACATTCTAGTTTTGTAGCTGTGTTTCATCGATTCTGGAAACATTTTTCCATTATTATTTCAAGTGTGTCTTCCAATTTATTCTTTTTCTCTTGGTATTTAAATATCTAAGTTGGACCTTTTAAGTATCTAATCACAAGCTCCATTTATTTAATTTTGTCTCAGTTAATTTTTAAAATTTATACTGGTTTTAAAATTTTCTCTCGGTTATCTTCAAATTCATTGAGTCTTTCTTCAGTTGCACCATATTTACTATTAGTCCTGTCCAAAGTATTTCTGTGCTATTATCTTTCTACATTTTTATCATTTTTACTCTTTGTTGGTTTCTATATTTTGGCATATATTTCCTATTTATTTAGCTTATGGTTTACTTTTGATGTACCTCTAACCACCTATTAGTTATAGCTAAATTAATGACGCAGTAACTCCCTCATTTGTGCCATATCTAAGTCATGTGCTGGTGCTTGCTTTCTCTATACAGATTATTATTTTTGCCTGTGTGTTCACCTTATATAATTATGCTTCTTAGTGAAAATGGACGTATAATATAGAAGGCTAGAAACTGAGATGGGTGGTGGTGGTCCCCTGGAATCCCAGCGCTCTAGGAGGGTGAGGCAGGAGGATCACAAATTTATGCGCAGCCTGAGCAACTGAATGAAATAATAAAACCCATCTCAAATAAGAACAAATAAAAAACTAATGGGCTGCACTGAAATAAGAATAAGAAGGGCCTCGGTTGAATCCCAAATATTACCAAAGGATACAATGAAGGTAGGCGACTAGTGTGAAGATTTATGTTAATCAGCTGTGTGTAACACTGCCCAGTGTTTTATATGGATGTAGCTATGAAGTTTTTAAACTTCTTTCCTGTCCTTGTTTATCTCAACTTTGGACTTTTGTAAGTAGTTTTTAGAGAAAATCTGCGATTTGCGGACTTCTTAGCTGATATCCACTGTAACATACCAGAACACTTTTAATGTCGTGGTAAGATTTAGAAATGCTACATTCTATAAGATGTATATTTAGTATCCTTTTCGTACCCGTGCTGACTGTTCCTTCTCTTAGGAGGGTTAGAAGGAAGTTTTTCAAAAAGAATATTTTTCCCCAATAGGAGTAAAGGTGTGCCCAGGCTTTTCTTCTGTGTTGTAGTGTTGCCTTTGTCTTTATAAAGGACATGGGTGTATTTTATAATAATTAATTCCTCTTCCCACACAACTATCTCACCAAAAGCAATGTATTCAGACTTTTTAAACATGAGAATCTGATGTAATTGTTGAAAGATGTGTTAAGATTTCTTTTCTAAATGTGCAGCGCCCGTGAAATTTCTCACCTCCAGGAGGCGCTACATCAGAGTGACCGGATATCCAATAGTCCCTGACTGGCTCCTTCTGACCCGGTTCGCAGATCTCAGTACTATTCTGCCTATGCGTGCACCTCTTTTCAGATGTGGAGCAATGCTTTTCTTTGCAATTTCTCTATACAGCCTTAGTTCTCTTGTGGACCTAAGGGAAGAAACATTAGTTTTTCTTTGTTTTACTTTTCTCATGATAAAAACAAAGTGACGAGTTTCAAACTCTTTACACAGTGGAGTGAAGCGCAGATGCGCTCAGGGAGCTGTGTCTCACTTTTGTCCTTTTATGTTTTACCCCACCTCATCCTTCTCCATCTTGTAGGACAAGAATTTAGGTAATGAATACTCAATGAATAGGTTCAAGTGTATTCCAGGGAGAAACTACTGTTATGGACTCTATTTTTCATTTCTTCCCCTTATATAACTGTCATTAAACATGTATTTTTCAAGGATGCATGTTGATTCTAGAATATTGAAGTCATTCTCAAACAATGCTACTCCTTTTCAGAGAAAGTGTATAAGCCACATTGTGCTTATTGCAGCTATTTTTATTTCCCTGCTTTGTTTCTCCCATTTATTTCTTAATATATGCCAAGAATGGCTTTGAACTTTTTTTGATGTCTCATTTCTAAAAAAGAATAATATAAATTGACTGACCTGAATTGATTAAAATATTTTAACATTCCTTGTGATCTTTAATAAACGGTGAAATTTTCATCAGTTTAATCATTAAATCAGTTTAGTGAGCCATCCTTCAGCTACAGCTAGTGAAAGGGATTCTTATACTGCTAATTTTACTGAATGACAAAATCCTCAACCAACCTCTTACTGCTTTGCTCACCTCCACTAGGCATTAGTAAATATGTACAGTCCCTCCTGTGCTCTCAGGAAGAGCCAGTGAAGAAAGCAGGACCCCTCTTCCAACATACAGGCCAACCATACTGCTATGCCTGAAGGTCCTTACCATAATGCCAACAGAGATTCTAATTGTAACCATTTCTATTTGGCTCCTAAAATAAGCCATGAATATTTAATATAATTTCTAGATTATGTAAGGGGTTTTAAATATCAATTCTTTCAAATTTTTAATGAGCTGGACTTTGTACAATTTAATTCTTCACAGCAAATGTTGAACATATCATTTCAGTTATTCATATAGCTATACTTTGTAAAGAAGGAGGAAAATAAAATGCATATTTGAGTCATTTTTCTGATAGAATAATAAGCTCTTTGTTATAAAAAATATGGTGAATTTCCCCCCAAATTATAAAAATTGTAAAATATTATGTCTCCATATTAGAACAAGTTAATTTTTTATAACATTATTGTTGAATAATGTTCCATTGATTTGGGTGTTGTGTCATCAATACCTGCAAATTATGAAAATATTTTCAATTTGTTATGTGTATTCAGATTTTATGACAAAATTAATTTCTTCAAAATTATTGTTAGGCAGTCCAAGATGGTGTGGTTGTAAATAGGCAAGTAATGAAACATTGTCTGTGCCTGATCACTCTCTGGCATTTTTCTCTCCAAAAGACTCCACTCCATCAGATTTTGTGTCTCATCTTCCATCTTTGAGAAACAATTTTATGAAGATTTTGGAATGTACATTTCTGATGATGTAAACATAGCATATTTCACTGCGAATTAAATGCAGTGCTGGTGGCACCTTCCAAGCCCTGGAGAGTTACTGAGGAGCACCCTGAGACTGAAAGTGTAGCTCTTCTCCGGACAGCTGTACCTAAGCATGCCTGAAGGAGGCCCTCCTTTGGCGCTTATGTACATGTTCATGTGTTCTGAGTTTCATTCTGCTCATATTTATGAAGAAAATGTTTAATCTATCTCCAAGATTGTATCTTCAACGGGACTTTAAATCTTGTTATAGCTAACAGAATTTTTTTCTTTCTGCTGAACCTCTCTGCTTACATTTTCCTCCCAAAATATAAGTATGTTCATAGCTATCTTAGCCCCAAGCCACTCTGGGCAATTATGTTGTTTTGAAAGAAATTTTTAATCGATATGACAAGAATTAGAGTTTTACAAGTGAACTAG
Source organism: Dinomys branickii (assembly GCA_004027595.1). Lineage (NCBI taxonomy): Eukaryota > Metazoa > Chordata > Mammalia > Rodentia > Dinomyidae > Dinomys > Dinomys branickii. The sequence continues at coordinate 6,867 of PVLD010013741.1, read as the reverse complement.
CTTTATTATAATTTTCTGTATATTTGCAAATTACAGTTGCTCAGTGCTTAATGACATTTTGTACTATAATAGGTGACATTTGACAGTAGTCTCACAAGCTTACACTATGACTAAAAATTTTCTTTTACTAAATGACATCATAGCTGTCATAAGGTCATCACATAACACACTGCTCACGTGTTTGTGTTTGTTCTCATTATGTTCTGATCATTGCTTCAGTATTCAGTACAGTAACGTGCTGCACAGGTGTGCAGTCTGTGTGTGCCATGCAAAATAGGGGTGCTTGCTGCAAGATGGTCCAGCTGGACTCTGTTGTCTTAGAATTTGGAATGCAGAGTAAACGGACAGAGTCTAAGGCTCATTCGTGTCACTAAAACATATTATCTAAGCAAGGAGTTTTACATTCTCACTTCGGATGCTGATGTCTCCCAAAGGCCGAACTTGATCTGTTTTCTGTTGCTATAAAAGAACACCTGAGACAGGATAATTTCTCAGGCAGAAAAAAAAAAAAACCCTCTTATTTAGTTTCATTTTTCTCAATGTTAAGAAGTCCACAGCATTATACTGGTGAGGTCTTCATGCTGCTTCAAGTCTGCAGAAAATAGAAAGACCAACGAATGAATTCAGAAGACCCAAAACAAGAGAGGCTTCTTCTCCCTTTCAAAGTTCCAAGTACAGTCAGTTTCTCAAGACCAGGGACTTATGCCCACAGGAAAAATCTTAATTCTTCTTAACTACATAATTGTTTTTATTAGTGCATACTGGTTATAGTGAAAATTGGGTTATGTGGTGCCATTTTCATTCTTAAATACTTTGATCCTCTCTATGCTCCCATTAACCTCCCTCAGCCTTTTCACTCCTTACTGCGTTCCTCTTCTCTAATAGTTCCCTTTCTACGTTTATGTTTCCTTTTCCCCTAGAGACTCCATATATCAGACAGAATCTGCAATATTTGTCTTCCTGAGTCTGCGTTATTTGGCTTAATATGAGGGTCTCCACTTTCATCCATGTTCCTGCAACTGACATGATAGATTTCAACTTCATTGCTGAATAATGCCCCATTGATTATTATATCACAATGGTATCTATCAACAGTGACTTAATCACCATGTAAGGATACTACCTCCTTTCAACATTTTACATCAAGAATCAAATTTTATTGAGTTTTAGTAGGAACAAACCACATTCAAACAATTCCAATACTTGTATTTCTTTTTCCTTGAGTCTTTCTTTATCAAAGTTGAAAAGAATTGCCTTTTTTGTCACCTATTATTTTTTCATCTTTTAATTAAATTGGCCTCAGTCAAAACCAGACTGTATCACTTGCATCCAAAAAAGGAAAGATTATTATGGTGTACAGTACTATTAAAATTATTTGTCAATTACTTATTTTATATAATTTTGAGCACCTGGGGTTAAGCCTACATTTTTCACTTTTATCTTAATATTTTATTTCACAAATCAGCTTGATCTATTGAGTATCTACTAAAAGAAAAAATTTGTGCCGAAATTGGGCTGTATACTTTTTTTACGTTTGCATAACTTTTTCATTTAGGAATTATTGCTATTTTAAATGAGGAAACCACAACTCACATTTGTTAACATTTCTGATAGATTTTAAATACTTCTTCTACTCTTCACTGAAGTATTAAAATCCAAGCACGTTGCTTAACATCAAAGCCACCTTTCTCCCATGTTATTACTGTGCTTTTCTTTTACATATATAGATAGAGATATAACCATAAGTATAGAAATAGATATAGATATACAATTTCATACATATTATTTCTTTTTCATATCTATATTATTTCTTTTTCATATATGTTTAATATATATTTTATATATTATATATTAATATATATGAACTTCACAAAAGTGCCTACAGTATATATGTTTTCTTTGGTGTTTTCAAGGAGTCGAGCTCTGAGACAGAGAATAGTACGCAGGAAAATTCTCAGGATGTGTAGAACTCTCACATGGGCAAAAGTAGAACAATATCACATTTAGGACCAAGACTTCTGATGATTTTACAGGGAATCCAGGAGCTGCCACAACAATTACGTTTATCCCACTTCTACGTAATGACAGAGGGCTTTATGACCCCACCTTAGTCAGATACAGAGTGTTGCCTTCTGAAATGTGGGAGAATACTTTTGACAGCAAAAGCTTTTTAAAGATAATTCTCTTCATTTAAATTTTCCATCAGTTGATTCTAATTTAACTGAAGATAATTATCTCTCTAGGTCCCACTAAAATCTTCTTGAATTCAATTCCTTGCATTATAAATTTTAGGAACACTAACTAAGACTGCTGTCCAGGATTTTCAGTGGGAAATCATACAAAAAGACAAATTAGTTTAACAGGTTATAGACATTTCAATGGGTTGATTTATGTCTCCCCACCCAAATGCATACGTTGAAGGCCTAACTCCACAGTAATCTGTTTGAGAGAGAAGATTTTTTAATCTTGTTATTAAGTTAAAAAGATACTCTTAAAGTAGAGTCCCAGTTCAATTAGACTGGAGCCCTTATCAGAAGCCAAAATTTGAATGCACAGAATTGAAAAAGGAAAGGATCATGTGATGATAAAGTGATAAGGTGGGAATCTTTAAGCAAAAGTAAAGACCCTAAAAGGAACCAAGCCCTTTTACATTACAACTTTTAGTGCCTAGAATTATGAGAAAATACTGTTGTGTAAGCCACCTTCCCTGTGATTGCTTGTTTTGGTAGTGTTAGTAAACTGTAAGAGACCTCTTGGCTGCAGCTAGCATCCAAGTTTCACTTTAGCATCTTTTTCTGCATTTCAAGTGCAGATTGAAGACTCCTTTATCTTCCACTATGATGGGGCAGAATTTTAGTATGTTAGTTAGCAGAATTTAACTAATTTATTTTCTTCTCCCACTTAGTTCTACTAATTTAGAGTAAGAACAAAGATGCAAAAATTCATTCTTTAATACTAGCTTATAGTTTAAATAGGAACAAAGTTGCATAATATTCTTCTATCATGAAATCTTTAAAATATAATATTAGAAAGTCACATTATCACTATTCATTCCTATTATTTACTCTGAGGTATATGCGCTATTCTTAAAACAAGTAATTTATGAAATACAATAAACTTTTGCTCATTGTCTCTATTTCTTTACAAAATATTTAGGTTGATTGCCTGCCCTCAATGGGAAGAAATATGGTGTATTATGAAATTTCATTAAAAGTTGAAGAAGAGATGGAGAAACAATTACATGTGCTATAATCACTCTAGAATGTCAGCAACTTAAAATCAGCATTCTGTTTTGAATTGCACAATTGTAACTCTTTTAGCCTTGAACAATTTAGATTTCATTTTTTAGCCAAGATCTTGTATTGTTTCATTGTTTAAAAACTGGCAACATCTTTTTTTCCGGAAGAACATCTCAAGTTTTACTCTAGGTACAAAAGTAAGCAACTCAATAGTGCAGAAAACCACCTCACTTCTAGCTTGTACTTTAAGAACTGCTAAGTGACATGAAAAGAAGTACAGATTCTCATTTTCACTATAAAAAATGAAATCAAAAGTAGACATTATGAAGTGAACTTTTTTCTTTTTTATAGACACGTGACTTGTTCCCAGGTCAGTAATGTTGAGAGGTGACCAGTAGCGTCCACTGGCCCCACTCATGCTGAGCCAGACAGGGCAGCATCATGTTGGCAGGGCAGGTTTGGAGACAAAAACAACCCTGCAGAGTCTCTATCCCAGCAGACACACAACAAAATGGCTTATAGAGAAAGGATTTGAGCGAGCGTGCAGAGACACACTTCACACGCTTCGACAGGAGGACAGCACTGGTTTACTATGGAGCAGGATAGCTTCAGTCTATTTGCATCACATGCGCCCACATCAGTGTAGAAAGCATTTTTGCCTTCACAGCACTGACAACTACAGATTGCGCAGCATATAATACTTTGACCTTTAAGTGGGTAACCATGGAAGTTCCAAGATCATACCCACTAGGTTAGCCTGAGTATTCATCCATAAAAATATTTTCTTGAAAATAATGTTTAAAAAGAGACAGAAACAGGGAGACTGCATCAAGACCAGTAGAAGATGGTGTTACAAGGACTGAAAATGTAAGACAGGGAATGGATTTTCAATGGAGCTTTCAGGCAAAGAACATCCTGTCACTTCCTCCAGGCAGGATAGGGGTCATAGATCCTGAGAGCTCAGGCCAGGCAGCTGGCTCAGGTGAGGGACTCCCTGGATTAAAACCTCTCACAAAAAAATCCCACTGAAGCTGAAGGACTGAAACTCTGACCTATGTGAAAATAAAAATGAGCTATGAATGCAAAAAAAAAAAAGAAAGAAAAAAAAACCTCACACAAAGCCTGCCAGGACACAGGGTTGGTGACAGTGGGCTCCTCCACACTACTTACAGCCACAGTGGCATGCACGGTGGAGAGGCTGGGGGACAGAGCCCAACTCAGAAGCACCTGAGGGAAGTGTCCGCAGGGCAGAAGCACTAGGTTACTACGTACAGGAAGGCATTTCAGGAGAAACCGGGCTAGGAGGGTGAGGTCATGTTTCAATACTTATCATGAATGAAGGGTTGCAGAACAGTTAAGTCTTTCTAAGATGTACGCTTCTGTTGTCATCAGCTGAAGTCTCATTCTCCAGAATGATCCATGTGTTATGTAGCTCCACAGATTGTTCTAAGACCTGTAAACTTGAAGTGCTACAAAAAAGAAAAGCTAAGTAAGGCACAGTATCCAGTGAAGTTATAAATCTAATGTTTGATTCCACTGTGTAGGTAGAGAAAGAATGAAAACATTTTTACAGTTTAGATCTAAAGTGGCCCCAAACTTCACGAGTTGGGAAGGTGACTGGCTTGTGAGAGCACCATCGCTGACGTGCTGTTAGGAGCGGGTGTAACGGGAAGAGGGCGGTCCCTTCTGGGTGATCTGCAAAGGTCCGTCTCCCATCCCAGCTCCTGTCTTCCTGGAGGCCCTGGGGTGAGCAGATGTCTTCCCCGATTACTGCGTCATACCATCCTTGGAGCCACTCAACTAAGTAATGAAGCACAAACTTCTCTTTAAACTGAGCATGTCAGGTATTTTGTCTTGGTGATGAAGGCAAAGCATGACTGTGTTATCAGACCCTGCCTGTGCGTGGGAGGCGTAGGCTAGTTCTAGGAAGATTGGTGGGATATGTAGCGCCAATGCTCTTGCCACTGCCTGCTAATAATTATGTGCCTGATTTTTCTCAATGAATATCAACTCTCATTAGTGTATTTAAAATTTACCAATTAAAAAAAGAGTAATTACGTTTGTGGTGGTGTAAAGAAAAATTGTATGTGGACATTGATGATGTTCTTGATAAACTGTCAGGTCTTAGAGAAGTCAGATAGAGAGACTTCCGGGAAGATGGCGACCAGCTGAACGGCAGAGGGAATCTCTCCCAGAGACCGATACTTTGCGTGTGGGTGCCCGGTCCGTGGATGCAAAATTCCAACTGATCGGATTGCTCTCCATGGCCTGAGCATTAAAGGGCCGGCTGGACAAACTATGCAGCGAGAAGTGGGCATATCCTGAGAGCTGGGCGCCCGAGGGATGAGTGCTGAGCTTGGGCCACAGCTCGGCTCAAATCGCGTACAGCCGAGAGAGCGATTGCGGCGGGATGGACGCCTCTAGCTCCTGAACCCGATCGGCTCGGAAGCGGCTGTAACCAGGATTTGTTGGAGGCAGCAGAGCAGAGGAAACTCAGAGAACGCGCTACTGGGACAGATTGCGCCAATCTGGGCAGCAGTCCGGGATCCCACTCAGAACCCCGCCCCCGCAGCCAGCGCCGCGCGAACTGTAGCAGCTGCGATCGACAGGATTTCTGAGTCGGGAAAAAGCTCGATCCAGGGAGATACATCTGAATGGCATTCCTGTCTGCACGATCCCAGGGTGAGTTGAGTGGGTGCTGTAACCGGTTTTTCCTGAGTTGGGAAGAAGCTCTACCCAGCGAGTGACATCAAAGCAGCTTTAAGGACTGCAGGATCTCCCGGGTAGGAAGAGCTAGCTAGGCGCCCCGATGGGATTTTTCAGGGGGGAAGGAGCTCCACGCAGGGAAGAACACATGAGTGGCCTATCTGCAAGGCCTCTGGGGCGGCAAGCTGTTTATACGCCCCAGCCAGGTCTCGGGGTAGGGAGAAGAAGCAGAAATCTCAGCAGACAGTTTAAGGGACATTCTCCCAAAGAGAAGGAATCATTGCAGCAGTCTCTGCCGCAGACCTTTGCCTGCTGAACTGCCTGGGGAATTTATAGCTCCACATTTTGAATCTGATACCCAAAAATGGGAAAACAGAGGAACAAAACGCAGTCTCAAAACTCAACCCCATGCAGAACAAGTTTTGATTGCGAGGATACAGGGGAACCAGGAAGCCACATACCTGCAAGTTATGAAATGATTGCATCCGAAATGAAACAACTCCAACAGGCCATAAAAGACCTTAAAGCAGAAATAAGCCACATGCCTGCAATGATTTCTCAGACAAAAAGCGAGCTGAAAACAATGATGGAAGAAATGTTCCATTCACGTAGAGAAGAAACAGACAAAAGACTAGAAGAAAATAGGAAACAAATGGAAACATTACAAGAGCAATTTAGGAATGAATTACCAAGAATGAAACAGGTCCAAAGAGAAGGCCAGGGTTTGAAAACTAACGCTGAAAGCATGCAAAACCGTTTAAATGAAACCGAAGATAGAATTTCAGAACTTGAAGACAGCATGGCAGCTTATGAGCATGAAAGGAAGAATCTCATGATATCATCAAAGACACAAGAAAAGTCAATCCAACAGCTGCAAGATGAGGCAAAACATAACAATATTCGAATTATAGGAGTGTGTGAA
>PVLD010013740.1:0-54859 GCA_004027595.1 Dinomys branickii | reverse complement strand
GAAATCCTCTTCAATCTCCTTTTTCAGAGTACTGTAGTTTTCACTGAATAAATCTTTCACATTCTTTGTTAGATTGATTCCTAAGTATTTCAATTTCTTGGTTGCTATTGTAAAGGGTATGGTTTCCTCAATTTCTCTCTCAGTCTGTTTGTTGTTTGTGTACAGGAATGCTATTGATTTTTGGGTGTTGACTTTGTATATGGCTACGCTGCCGAATTTGTCAATTAATTCCAGGAGTTTTCTTGTGGAGTTTTTGGGGTCCTCCATGTATAGTATCATGTCATCTGCAAATAGTGATAGTTTGACTTCTTCCTTTCCTATCCTTATTCCTTTTATTTCTCTCTCTTGTCTGATTGGTCTGGCTAGTGCTTCCAGAACTATGTTGAGTAGGAGTGGTGACAATGGACATCCTTGTCTTGTTCTTGACTTTAAAGTGAAGGTTTTCAGTTTATGTCCATTTAGTATGATGTTGGCTGTTGGTTTGTTGTAGATGGTTTTGATCAGATTGAGGTAGAGGCCATCTATTCCTATTTTTTCTAAGGCTTTTAACATGAATGCATGTTGGACTTTATCAAAAGCCTTCTCTGCATCTATTGAGATGATCATGTGGTTTTTGTCTTTGACTGTATTAATATAGTGTATTACATTAATTGATTTGCGAATATTGAACCATCCCTGCATTCCTGGAATGAATCCTACCTGGTCGTGGTGTATAGTTTTCCTTATGATTCGCTGTAATCTATTTGCCAGTATTTTGTTGAGTATCTTTGCATCTATGTTCATTAGCGAGATTGGCCTGTAGCTCTCTTTCTTGGTTGGGTCTCTCTGGCTAGGGTCAATTTAAACTCAAAAGATGGTGCAAAAGCAATATGAAGATAGGTAAATATAACGTGGAAAGTATAAGAGACACTTCATAATATACAATAGGAAACAAATGATTTCACAGTGATGTTTTCTAACATATATTTCTTTGCTCATCTTGAGCATATTTCACATAAAACAAGGAGCAGGAAGTCATAAATAGTAAATCAGGCAACTCTAGAAACTATATTTACATTTTGAAGATCAAGATGACAGCATTGATGAATTATGTGATAACACAGAACTAAAAGAATGACTAATATCTCTAATGGAGAAATACATTAATATTTGGCCTTTGTTTTTCTAGAATATTCTCGCTGAAATTCTTTGATTCCTATTTATTAATGAGCCAAACTTGCAAGCAATGGTATATACTGGTCACATAGGTGCCAAGACTACGGTGCCAAAGAAAAATCAGAAGCTAAACATGTCACAAAAAGTCTAAGCAGTCACTTCAGCCTTAAATGATTTTAAGAATTAGAGCAAAGGAATAGCCAATGAATCTAACAACACTTTGAAAATGCCTAGATTTTTAAACTGTACTATCTGTATTTAGTACTTAGTAGCAAAGAGAGCAAGACACAAAAGCCCTCACTTGTCCTCAGCAAAAGCAGCCCCAGTGTCTTCGCTCTTACAGAGATCAGCGCTCTATTATCCTCAGTCCAGCTAACCCTAGGGAGAAATGTACAGATTTTAAGGCTTCCCAGTAGGAGTAAGCTTGTTGGTTTTGCCCTGCCATCCCTGGCCTCTTCATCAAAAATGACCACCTCCTTTCCTTATGCCATAGGATGAGGACATAATTTTGTCATTATTGGGATTCATTCTTATTCAAGTACTATGCCTTCTGGTGGTACCCTTGAGTATCTACATGCATAAAAGTGTGCCTGAATTCCACTGATTAACCTTATTATTTTATAAAGAAAAGATGAGTTGTGAGTAGCAAACTTATACTGCCATCACAAGCAAAGGGAAACCCGAGTCAGGTAAAGGTTTCTTAGTAAATCCCATGACTCTCTCTTCCTTGCAGTTTACATTTGTAGATTTTCAGACTAATCTGGCTTGGTAAAGACAGGGCTAGCAATTTTGACTGGGGTACTATCAGATACAGGGTACTCACCTATCTGCATTCAGATATATTTCACAGAAAGTCTCTTTGGACTATGATATTCATTTTTCACTAACTTAACATCCCAATAGTTACAGATTTATCTGTGCTGTCAGAAAACCCAAATGATTGGTCTACTGTTTCCAATAAAGTTCCCTACTTTCTGAGGCTAAGTGTCCAAGAACTTCAGCTATGGTGTTTGGGTCTATGATTCTAGATCCTCAGGCACAAATAATGATCAAAGCAAATATTCATGTATCGCTGCCCTAAATTGGCTGTTGTAAGGACAATATTTTCAAAATCAAGCAAGATCTGAACTGTGATCACAGTGGTGATTTTACTAACACCGAGAGACTATGGAAGAGGTATAAGTGGACCTTCCTACTTTGCAGCAGGACAACAATCCAATGTGGAGTACTTCTTGGATGTATCAGTTCTGCCTAGGGAGGGGTTTTCCATTGCCATTTCAGTTTTGTTAGTACGTGCTACGGAAACAGTCACTACCTAGGTAACCCGTACCAGACAGCATGAGGAGGGCCTTCTTTCAGTTTCATTCATCCTAAGGCACAGTCCCTGGTGACTTGCATTACACAATTAAGCAATAATGCCATTCAGTGTCATAAAACATTTTTTATTACAAGGTATTTAATATACAACCAGGATTAGAGGAGACATTGGAAGAAAATAATATTCTTATTACTTAACACTCTAAAAATAATATTTTTATCATATCAAAAGGTCTCTGACATTTTTGTCTATCTATACTTGCTGTTATCTTCTGCCCATAGCACAATTTCAGCCTATGTCCTCAAATTGATTTCCTTTCTTAGTGGTTATTATTGTAATCTCTTAAAATATCTTTCCTCTTACACCTTGTCTATTGATATATTACTGCCATCCTTACAAAGGAGATATAAAGCACAAAATGTATACTGCAGTGAAATTTCACTTTACCTAAAAATCATTTCATGTCAATTTTAAATCTGTGTATTTCACATGCTAAACTTACAGGCCAAAACAAAATTTTCCATTTTTATTTAATGAGATAAACTCATAAGAGCTCATTTAAAAGTGTTTTATATTTTCAAACTATGACAGATGTAACATATCAGTGAATATTTCCCACATCTATCTGTAGGTAAAATTGTATTTTAAGAGGAATGTTATGACACTGGATAAAGGACATAAAATACAATAAAATTTTGATTTTAAATTGGTTTTTAAATGACAAAGACCAAACAGTAACATATTTTGATTTAATTGCTTGCCATCTGCCCTCATTTCTAGCAATAACAGAATCACATTAGTAATGATGAAAACTCCATTGCAAGCAATTATTGACCGACTTTAACAATGATTTATCATCCTTTGGTATTTGTTCTGGTAAAAGGGCATTTCACTAACGCAAAACTTGTGTAAGAGAAGATAGCTATTTAGCAAGCAAACCAAGAGTGATCTCCCAAAAGCGCAGTCAGAGGTGGGTTAGTTTAATCTTAAGCACATGCAGTGTTCTATCAATGATATCAACAACAATAACACGAAATGTAAGAATAATTTTTTAAAATTCAATCTTCTTGGGACAGGTATATAGTTCAGAGGCACAGCATCTGCCTGGCAATTGCTGGGTCCTGAGTTCGATTCCTGGTAGCCCCCCCCCAAAAAAAAACGTTCTTTTAAGGATAGGTGCTACAGACAAGGCACTTCAGACTCATTTCAGCCTGAGAGGGGCGCATGAGATGTTCTGCACTTGGCCCTCAAACATTTACTGTTTACTCACATTTGCTACAGTGTACCAAGTATGCTGAAAATTACAGTTGCTACATCTTAACAAAGAAAGCAGTAAGAGTGATGACCTAAAATGGATAGAAAAACAAGTGATCAATAAGTAGACTATTTCTGTTTTTATTAATTTATATATCATCAGCTGACCATTCAAAAATTACAGAATTCAAAAATTACTTATAATAATCTAGTAAGTTTAAGTGCTTCCTTATAAAACTTAGCAACTAACAGAAAAAATTTTTCAACTGGTTTCTTAACATGTCAGGTTGTTACCCTATAACTGCTTCACATACTATGATGCATCAACTAACTTTTGCTGAGGATAAAATATGCTATGGAGGAAGACGTAAGAAATTTTAAAAATGGGGACTTCAAGAACTGAAATTCTAAGCCTTTGGAAGTGGCTAAAGAGGTAACTAAAGAAAGGTAATGACTGCAAAGATTCAAATGAAGAGATAAGAAAAAATTCCTAGCTTGGAAAGACTATATGGGACATTAACAGAGACTTCTGTGTGTATGTCGAATAACAGTAACTACAGGGACGACTATATGATGGAGTATCTTGATGCGGTAAAAATTCAGAGTAACAGAATCAATTATGGTACATAACAGGCACATCGAAACCTCTATTTCTTACAAGATTAAGGTTAAAACAAAACTGGACACAAACGTTCAACGTCAGCCAGTGCTAATAACCTGTTATTTGGTAGCTGCTGTATGGGCAATATGATTGTAATTTGATAATCTCATACCAATTTTGAAGGACACAACAAAACACACACACACACACACACACACACACACACACACACACACACACATATATATCACCACACACCTTTAAAGTATCTCCAGTGTCAATACTGGAAATTAGAAATTTACCTTGGGACATAAGCCCCTCAAAATGGTGAGGTATTTTTAAAAAGTAATTATAGGTCCCAGTTTTTATTGCACAATTCACATTATAAGAATTACTTTTTAAAAAAACACCCCCCCACCTAATCAAATGTGCTTGAATCCTCTCCTATAACTGGGTTTATAACACTAGTGTTCTTACCTATCAGTAATCTACTCACAATAATATCATTAGCACAAAGATCCAAACAACAGTGCTGTATTTATGACTGGGTTTTAGTTTCCACAAAAGCAAAATTCTGAGAAGAGCATGAGTCATTATCTCTAGGGGGAAAAATTGTTTCTTTGGTCAGAATATGAAACTTATTACTGAAACCAGTAATTTAGGCTAGAAATTCCTTTTCTGAATAAATGGAACAGAATGTTTTCCTCTATTCTCACACTCCAGCACTTGCAGAACTGTCCATCTGTCTGCTTTTACCACTCTCGTATCTGGTATGCGGTGACAGGAAAAGCACCTTTAGCCTAGTTATTTTCAGTACTGGTCTTTTGTCTTGTCAGGATGCATTTTTCCAGGACAAAACCTACCCCTCCTCCCCTCTCTATTTGAGCATCTATTAAAAAGTCATTGCCACATACACAGAGAACCTTCTAAAGTGGGTATTTATTTACAAAACATTAAGTGTTAAAAAGCTCTCAGGTTCAGATTCTCAGTGTATAGCCATATATTTACATGTGTGAGGTCTAGGCTTCAATCCCCAGCACATAAAACAAAACCAAAATCAAACACCTGTTCCCTCAACACACACACACACACACACACACACGCACGCACGCACAAGCAAAATTTGTGTGTGTTTCATACTTTATACTTTGTTAGAGCTGTCCCTACAAATTAAAAGGTAAAACTTATTAAAGAAAACATTGATGTTATCTACAAAGAACTTTTAGTATTTCTAACTCTTCTCTTGCATGATATCACTTCATGTATGCATTAAACAATCCTCCCATTCTTTACTACCATTTTCAAAATTCTCTATCACTATTAGATACAGAAAGACATCTTACGTGGGGCACTGAGCTGTATCTAATTCAAGAAGCATTTATTAAACAATTACTCTGTAAAAGCCACTGGCAATTGAAGTGAAGGGAGAGTGGTGGAAAGAATGGGCAATACTCACACGTGTATGTCAACAAAGGTGAAAAGGATGAGTTCTAGCCCTTACTATCTAACAATCTACTAGGAAGAATGCAGTACTATAGGATAAAGTGTGTGTGCTTACAGGAGGTGCACTTCAGGAATGACAGGGATTTCCGACACGGAAAGAGTGAGAAGGGCACAGTGTGTTTAAAGGACAGCGTAAGCACACGGTACTCAACTTCTCTGCTCCCCAATTCATTATCCATGTTATCAGTGAACTGGCTACCTAAAACACATGATCAAATTACAGGATACTCAACTTTAACAGCATGGTTAGTCTCTAGTATCTACAGCACATGGCTCAGACTAAAAGCCTTATAACTATAGCAACTACACTCCAGCCTTACTCTAAGTTAGTAGTGGCAAAGCTATGGCATGCATACTATAGCGGGCTGTTATTATTATTTTTTTTGTTTTGTCTTTTTGAGACAGAGTCTCACTATGCAGTTCAAGCTGGCCTTGAGCTCACCTTATAGCCCAGGTTGGTCTTGAATTCACAGTAGTGATCCTCCTACCTCAGCCTCCCAAGTGCCACCACGCCCAACTTATCTGTTATCACTGAAAGCTCCAAAGGTCTGCCCATCCCTGATCCAAGTGCGGGTCGCACCAGATCAACTCCCTTTACAGTCTCCTGTGCCTTTGTAAACAGGGTTTGTGACCTCTCTTTTCCCTTCATTCCCAATCGCAGCCATCTCAATCATACTCACCCTTTAAACTCAGCCTACAGTCACACTAAATTTACATTACGCCAATACATGTTCCATCAGACTCTTTTCCAATTAGCTTCTTTGCCTCCCAGAAATCACATTTTGCTTCTTTTAATTATAGATTAGTTTTGCTGATTCTTAATTTCATGTAAACTGAATCTCATAGGTATATACTCTTTTGTGTTTGGTTTCTTTTGTTTTACATAATGTTTCTGAGATTTACTCATGTTTTGATTGACTGTGGTACTGGTGTCACATTCACATTTTTATTTTGCAGTAGATAGTTCTTTTTAATTGCAAAGTAATATTCCAAAACATGTAAGAATCTGTTTATCCATTTTTTCTAGTTGTTGAATACATTGGGTGTTTCTAGCTTTGGCTATGAACATTCTTATATCTTTTGTTAGTGGATATACTTTTATTTCTTAGGGAAATATTTACAGAAATGGTGGGCTGTAAGATGTGTGAGAAAGTTACCACTCTTTAGAGGGATATTTATCACTAAAAAGATCTGTTTGCAAGGCTAGTTCTAGGCTGGTATCTGGGAACTTGAATCTTAGATTTGGGAAGGATTTCTACCTTCCTCCTATCTCCTAAGTGTGGCTCCCTGAGCCTAAAGTGTACATTACAATAATATGGCTTATGCTGAGTAACTGCCTTCCTTCAGGAAGTCTGGAATTTGGATGTGTTCTATGCAAAGAGGGTGATCAATTCCCCAGTAAAATCCCTGCACACTTACTCTCTAAAGAGTTTCCCTGCCTCACTTATTGATTTATTTTTAGGTCTTCTGAGACGTGGTCTTTCTGTGGAGTTCAGACTGCAATCCTCCTGCTTCAGCCCCTATCTGCTGCCATGCCCCACTCCCTGCTGGACTTAGGTAACACTGCATAGGCAGTGTCATGTTTCTTCTGGGGGAATACAAAGTATCTGTGTGACTCCACTGGGAGAGGAACCCTGGGAGTTTGCAGTGGGCCTCTCCTGGGTTTTGCCCCACCCACCTTTTCCTTCCCTAGCTGTGCTTTCCATCCTCCTGCTGAAGTAACATCAGAAAGCATAACTGTAACTACTGTGTCTGCTGAGTTCTACCAACCCTCCCAGCAAACATGAAATCTAGCCATGGTCTTGTGGACCTGCTGACATGATAAGTATTATGTGTAACTTTAAAAGAAACAGTTTCATAAAAGGTTACAGTTTTATAATCACATCAGCAAAAATGACAGTTCGAGATTTTCTACATCCTCTTATCTATGTAGGTATTAGTCTCTTTAAATTTAGCTCTAATAAAAAAAATTAGCTCTTCTGCTGAATGTCTCACTATGTAGTGATAGTTCACTATAGTTTTTGTTGTTTTATTTTGTTGGGTGCTGTGAACTAAACTGAAGACCTTGGACTTAGGCACATACTCAGCTACATTCCCAGCCCTTACTATGGTTTTAATTTGCATTTACTGATGACCAATGATGTTGGAAATTATTTCACGTACTTACTGGTCATTTGAATACTTTCTATGGAAAGGCTGAGTGAGTCTTCTGCCCATTTTTACATTATGCAGTTCAGTTTTTTAAAAAATGTTGATTTTAAAGGTTGTTCATCTATTCTGGATACTAGTTATTAAACATGCATAAATATTGACATTTTCCACCATTCTATAACATTTCATTTTCTTAATGTCCTTTGATGACCAAATATTATTAATACTCATTATATCCTATTCATCAAATTTTCTTTTATGAGTAGTGTTTTTGTGTCCTGTCCAAGAAATTCTGCCTTCTCAGTACAGTAGTTTTAAAAGATTTTCTTCATGGAGTTTTTGCTATGGGTTAAGTTTATTTTTAAGTAAGTGGTTTTTGTTATTGTTAATTTGGTGACTGGATAATTCTTTCATTATAGTTTATAACTGGCTATTGATCATACAAGGAAAACTATAGTTTTTTTGTTTTTCTCTTTTTGAGACAGTCAACTATGCAGTTCAGGCTGGCCTTAAGCTCACTCTGTAACCCAGGCTGGCCTTGAACTCGCAACAATTCTCCTGCTTCAGCCTCCCGAGTGCTTGAATTAAGAGGCATGTGCCACCATGCTCAGCTCCAGAAACTATAGTTTTGATACTAATGTTATAGAATCAATAAGCTATATAGAAAGAGGGATATACTCATTAGTAAAAAGATGTTATTTTCTGAGACAGAGTCTCACTACGTAATGAGGCTGCCTTGAGCTCACTATGCATCCAGGTTAGCCTCGAACTTGCAGTGCTCCTCCTGCCTCAGCCTCCTGGGACTACAAGCATGTACCACCAGGCTGAGCTTGTAGTCAAAAGGTTTGGTCTGACAAAAATACCATAAACCAAACTAGAAGTCTGCTGGTAAACTGAGAAGATATATTTGCATTACATACAATAAAGAGCTAATTTCTTTTCTGTAAATTACACATAGCCCAGACATATCAGTAAGAATTTATACTGAAGAATTAATCAAAGAGATTAAAAATATACAAATGAAAACGATGTCAGACTCATTACTTATCACATTACAAAAACTGGATGAAACAAGTCATTACAAAAATAGTTTTTGGATTGTTGAGTATATAAACTTTTGGGGATGCAATTTTACAATATGATTCAAATTTTAAATGCACATATTCTTAATCACTTAATAGTCACCCCAAGCATCACTCAGGCAGTACATTTGTTTACATACTATCTGGGACAGTGGTCAGGCAGGTGTTATTTCAACCAGTTGATTCTTACTTGTGTGAGATACATTCACTTAAGTCTGTTTTATGTTGACTATTTTTGCATACTTTTTATTTAGAACATTGTATTTACTTTTGATGTCTGTTTCTAGATAAATCTAGTTAAGTTCTGGCTATTTCCTTTTACTAACTTGTGTTTATTAGTGAAAAATAACCTGTAATTTTGTGCTGTGATCTACAAAAACTCATCCTAAGTATACTAGATATAAATTTTATACTTCTCCAGAACTTAAGTGATATTAATTTACAAAACAGGAAAAGTTTAATGATGTGAAAAGACAAAAGAGACATCTCCTTTTTGTCAACTACTTATAATACAAAAATGACAGAACTTGAAGAAGCGAAACTAAAAAAAAAACTTCAGTAGTGGTCAACAATTATAATAATTCTATGGGTGGTATTGACAGATTGACTGACATCTAACAAGCTGTCCTGTAGTCAAAAAGTGAGGAAAAAATATTATTATAAAATATTTATGCACCTGCTAGACCAAACAATATAGAACTCATCTGTTATTTATCCAAAACAAGAGCGCTTAAAAATTTACAAAATCATTTAAAATTTAGATTAGGTTTAATAGGCCACATAATTGAAAACTGCAGGCGTGAAACACCAACTAGGGCATCCACCATCGATGTCTTCACCATCACATTTAGTGAGCAATTTTATTGGAATTACACCACCCACAGGAAAAAGGGAAGGGCAACACAACAATGTAACGTGTGCTATTCAAAGAAAGAGAATAACGCAAAAAGAATGTGGAAAGAGATCACACACTACTGTTCAGACTGTAACACTGCAGTATGTATTGAATGGTTGAAGATATACCATATACAGAAAAATTACTCAATTGATAAAACTGTTTTGTGTTTGTTATAGTATCTTATAAAAATTAATGAGAAAACCAGGTGTGGTGGCACATACCTGTAATGCCAGCACTTGGGGGGCTGAGGCAAGAGGGTCACTGTGAGTTTAAGACAAGCCTGGGCTACAAAGTGAGCTCAAGGCCAGCCTGAACTGCATAGCGAGCAAGAAAAGAAAAAAAATGAAAAAATATGCAATTTTTGGTCACTCTGAATTTAAATAGTGGGGCTGGTAAGTGCTCAAGACAAGACAGTCCTAAAACTAGAAATTTATCATATGGCTGTATTTGTAAAAATTCACCAAAAAGTAAGATAAAGAATATTCACTGGTGCAATAATCATGAAAACAAGTAGAAAAAGCTTTCCTGAATCATTCCTAAGTAAGGAGAATAGGAGAACAACATGCACTTTGACAGAGTTAGAAAACTGTAACCCTGAGTCACAGGACACGGAGATAGGGAAAGCGACGTCAGCACCGAGGAATACTAAGTTCATGTGGCTGAAGATGAGAAGCAGGAAAATTCTCACGGACCCTCGAAAGGCTCAGCACTGAGGTCTCTGTAACTGCTAGGGTTTGCTCTGTAACCCAAGTAGTGTGGCCAGTGATCTCCCAACCCTCCAGAAATCAGGAAATACGGTTTCTGGAAAACTAAACCCAAGGGCCTTGGACTTTAACAGGCTCAGAAGTAGATACAAAATCAGAGGATTATGTGGAAGTCTGATAAAACTCAAAGATGTTTTTTTCAGGACAGTTTTAAAACATAAGCAGCCTCATACAGAAGACTGTATTTTCTTCAGAAAAGAATCCCAAACTAACCAATCCAGAGAAGGACTGTGACATTTCGCGGTTTCATATAGCATAGTTCACCAACAGTAAAAAGCTAGGACTTCAAACCCAGAGTTTTCAAACATTTTGTAGTATCTTTGGATCTGAAAGGCACCCAAGGATCTCAATGCATTTGAGGAAAGTTTCTAATACTAAAGACTGAGACCAAAACAAAATATAAGTGGATAAGAAAAGATGAGACAGAGGGAAATGTCACAGAAAGTGTAACTAAAATACCCTGAGAAAATCTGGCATCCTTAAAAAATACACCAGTAAGAATAAAGAACAAAAACTGGAAAAACAACACCACCACCAATGCCACAAACTGTAGTGCAAGTTCAAAGGAAAAGTCAAGGTAATTTTCAAAAAGGCAGAATAAAAAGAAAAAATGAGTAATAAGAGGAAAGGTAGGAAGTTAGAAACACTACCTGAAAGACTACTATCTGATTATGAGTTCCAAAAACAACAGTGAAAATAGAGGAAAGGAAACTAAGACATTGCAAGAAAAAAATATCCCAAAATTGAAGATTGACTTTGAAGAAATGGCCCATTAAGTTCACAGCAAAATACATGTTTAGAAGAGGAACACCAAGGTGCACCAGCATGAACTTTCAGAACATTCGGTATGAAGAGAAAGCAGTAGTCAGAGATAGAGAGAGGGAAGGAAGGGGGAAGAGGGAGGGGAAGGGAGACGGGAAAGAAAGGGAGAAAGGGAGGAAGGGAAGGGGAGAGACAAGAAACAGAGACAGAGACAGACAGATAAGGAACTAAGATGGCACTAGACTACCAAAGAGTAGAAGACACTACCAAAGAAGCTAGAAGACACTAGAGCAATCAATACTTTCAAAATTCTTAGTATAAAAACAACTTTGAACAATTCTACAATTCTGCACTCACTTAAAATATTACATGATTGTAAGGGCAGAATATGACACATTCAGCTATGTAAAATCTCAAAAAAATTACCCGCTAGTTCTCTCTCTGCAGGAAGCTACTACAGAAAATGCCCCTGTAAAATGAAGGAGCAAAGCACAAAGGTATGGGCACAGGAATTACAGCTTCAACACAGGAAACAACATAGGGTATTTCCAGGGTGCCAGCAAAGGCTACTTTTAAGGCAACAGCCATGAGACAGACTTACAGAGCAATCAAGACTAACTTTGGAAGAGTGAAGGGTGTAGAAGAGGTACCTCAGGAAAACAACCAGACAATTGAAGCCGATGGGAAAATATACTCAGAATATAACCAAGCAAAATTTTAAGATGAGGCAATTATTTAATTTAAAAAACAAAGCTGCAAGAGAAAATATAGCTGCATGCAGTATTTGTCTCATTACTTTATGTCATATAATGAAAACACTAATTCTGGATTTAACTAGTAATTGTTTTAGTAACATGAGGTAAAGCAAAGGAAGATGAGAGCTGACACTTGTAATAAATATAACGTCAAGTATTGGTGGCTCAACAGAGAGCAGTATGACCCATTATTATGAGGTGGTTAATACCAGAAGTAGCTGCTAAAACATGCTGAAGTGGTTTCCTGAAGAATGACAGGGAACAAGGTGAGTTGCCAAGGGGGCAGGAAGGAGGTGCTAATAAATAGCTAATAAATAAACTAATAAACTGCTGCTTTTAGTAAGGTTTCAATCCTAAATTTAAAACTATTTGCATGTGTTACTAGTATTTTGGTGTTATTTGAGGTATAAATTAAAATTCAGTTTTATGATTCTTCGTAAATGTATACAATAGGGAAAAAACCACAGTAACAAGTACTAAAACACTTCATTTCTTAACCCCAAAAGTTTTCTTCCTTTGGAGAAAGAAAGGAAGTGAGAGAATATGAATGTATGTTACAG
Source organism: Dinomys branickii (assembly GCA_004027595.1). Lineage (NCBI taxonomy): Eukaryota > Metazoa > Chordata > Mammalia > Rodentia > Dinomyidae > Dinomys > Dinomys branickii. The sequence continues at coordinate 42,056 of PVLD010013740.1, read as the reverse complement.
ATTTAAATGAAAATTGTATTTCTAAAATATATTTCTGTATAATAAGCTGATCATTTTGTTTCTAGAATAAATGCTATTTGGTTGTGTGCTTGAAAAAACTATTAAAACTATCAGCTAATAATTTATGTAGGACAACTAATATTTTAAGTGAGAGTGGTTTGTAGTTTTCTTTTTGAGTGTGTGTATTAGAATAAGGAGCTCTTACAATAAGGGGCTTCACAATAACTTCATACTGAATGTCTGCAAGGGTAGAAGGGAGACCAGCCTGAATACATGTATCTTAAAGCCTTATTTATTTTAAAAACGGTTACAATATTGCCCTGTGCAAATCCAAGGAACAAAACTAAGTTTAGCAGTGAACCCAAATAGCTGCTACAATTTCACACAGAAGAATATACCAGAATCTGTAACTGGGATAATGGGAAGGATTATTTAATAGATGGTTCTGGTAGAAATAACTAGTCTCGTGGAGGAGAAAATGTTTAATTTTTACTGCCTTAACATAAATGAGAAATATTTTCAAATGCTCCTGAAAAACAAAGACTTAAGTAAAAATCATTACCTCATTCTTGGGCAGAAAGATATCAATTCATAAAGATGTCCATTTTCTTTTAGACCAGTAAGTGATGTGTGCTACGTGTATAGAATTAAGTTTTTAAAATTCTTCAAAAAAATTAGGGGAGGGGGAGAAAAAGCAAAGAGCAAGAAGGGTCTAGCCTTACCAGACAGTATAGTAGGTTTCTAATTTGTATTTTACACTAAAATAAATCTTAGAGTACAAACATATGTAAAAATAAAGAAAACATAAAAATTCTTTTTAATATGTACAAAGAAGTCTTTTCTAAGTAAAAGTGAAATGAAAAGAGTGACAAATGAAGCTACATAAGAAATAATTTATATATGTAGGGAAAATATTATCAGTAATAACAACAAAATTAGTAAAAACTATTCACCACTCATATAATTGACAAAGGGGAAATTCCTACTGAATAAATAGAAATACCTTAAAATTTTCACAAAAGAATATGAACTGAGAGTTCATTAAATAATGAAAATAGCCAATAAAGTAAAAATTGCTCACCTTTATGCAAAATAAAAATGAAATGCTACCTATTAGATTTGCAAAATTAAAATGAAACACTGTTAGAATATTGTCATATATGCATGAAAACAACAAAGAAAAAGCTCTGATGAATCAGGCTGAAGAAACACACTCATCATTCTGAAGTTCTGAAATTAGAGAAAAATAAAAGAAGGAATGTTAGAGAAATAAAGTATTTATGAGCTAGAGACAGGTTTAGATTAAGAGCGACTGGATAGACCAAATATTTTTAAAAATTCTATACTACACAATAAACAATAAAATACCTAAGAAGAAAACAGTTAGCAAAGGAACAAATTACCTGACTGGCAACACTATTCTCATCAATATTAGAAGTGAAAAACTACTGAGTAATAGTTTTAATTAAAGTAGGCTGGAAAATCATTTGACAAGAAATTCTATATCCAGAAAACTATCACGTTGGAAGAAAAAAATTAAAAATATGCCCAGACAATTTGGTTCTCAAAGTTTTATTTTTCCTGAGCCAATTGTAAGGTGATTAAATTGAATAATTACCAATGGGTAACTAATGGTGGAAGTCAAAAATAGGGGACGATCTACCACATTAGTGAAAAAACTGTCCCCGTGGTCAAGTAAGCAAGCAGTTTAAAAGAAGGAACCATCCGATGGTTCCCCCCCCCCTTTTTTTTCCCCCCGGGACCAGGGATCAAACTCAGGGCCGTAGTGCTTAGCGGCAAGCACTTAGCCCACTGAGCTGTACCTCCAGCCCGAAGCAAGCAGTTTAGTAAAAGCCCTGCAGTAGTTTTATATTAATCATAAAAAGTATTAAGTTCAAAGTAGAAGATGAAACCTTTATTGCCAAAGTAAAGTGTTCATGAAAAAAAAAGAAAGAACTGACAAGTCAGGCAGTATAGGGCATGGTAAACAACATATCTTTTTATTTTCACAATAGGAAAAAAGGAAAGTAACTGGAAACATTAGTGGAAAAAATAAATATTTGTAAGCTAATACTATACATTACACGAACAGCACAATTTTGAGCATATGAGGAACATCTTTTTTTTTCATATGAGGAACATCTAAGAAGATAAACCATGTGATCTAAATGCTAAGAATATTATTCGTGATGCTTAACATAGATTCAGAGAAAGAAATCTAATGACAGCATTCCACTTGGTTGTAAAGTGGAAGACACATTTTTACATACTCATATCAATACAATTAGTTTCAACTACTAAAATCTACCTATAGTGAAAATATAAGAGGATTAAATATCAGTAGACAGTAAGTTTTATTACTTAACGGTAAAAAAAGACTGGACATGAAGATGAAGGTTACTATTACTGTTGTTTCACACAGTGAAAACCAAGGTTACTGAAAGTTGACATGACAGGAACTGAAGATGTGAGGGTCTTCAAGGTAGGAATGATAAAAGCTGAAAGGAGATAATGGAAGGACAGTAAGATGCTGACTACACAAGGTAACAAAACTAAGAGACAGTAACAGAAAATCTCAAACATGGAATTAGAATGCCTGAGTTTAGTAATTTTTAATAGAGGCTATTCTTACCCTTCTCAAATGGGGATGATTATTACAGATACATATTTGCTTTTTATAAAAATCTTTTGAAGAACAGGAGCGCTCTTTTTGGAAATCTTGTAAGATTTTTTTCAAATGTTTAGTTTATTTCAAAGTATAGTACCCTAACTTCTATTTCTTGGTTTCAGTTCCAGAAATATTGGCAGAAAAAGTAAAAAGCTGACAGCTGGGTATAAGAATATTACAAGATGACTCTAATTATCTAAAATGTTTCTTTTAAAAGAACAGTTGCTACTAAATATTTCCCTGCTAACATTTGGTTCAAATCATAGCTACATGCATTTTATAGCATACTAGACTTGAACTTTGCAGCTGGTCTTTGACTTCCATCAACACCTTAAGAATGAAGTCTCCAGCAAGGCTAAACACATCTAAACCCTGAAAACAGCTTTCAAAACTACAATGGAAATCCACTTGAATACTTATTTATGTGGAGCTTTTTGCCTTAATTGTTGTAAATAAAGTATTTCCTATATAACTATGAGCTCAATTTAATTAAACAAGTACATGTAAATATCTCAGCAGACACGATGTTTTCTGCAAAGGATACAAATAGGCATTACAAAGCTGCGTGTAGGTGGCTGAGTGTGAAGTGACAGACAAACAGCTTAATGTCTAGTAATCTGTTCCTGCCCTAGAGGAAAAGGCATTGTTTTATAAAGTCTAAATATGATGGATGCACCTTTGCTTACAAGGTAGGTAACTAAGCAAATACTGTATATGTATAAATTTCTAAGACCTCTTTCTCCTCACTGAAAAAATTAAGCACTTCTTCCTGTTCTTTTTCACTGACTGTTAATCATCTGGCAAACATTTATTGTGCCACTATTGTGCCAAACCTATGATACTGGTCTAAGATAAATAAAATGCACCTGACCTCAAAGTGCTCATAGTCTAGTGAGGAAGATATGTACACAAGTAAGCTTAATTTATCATGTGTGTGAGGTAATAAATACAAGCTATAGAAATACAAAAGAGCAAACGATTGATTCTACCTGTGACAGTGTGTCCAGGAACTTATTACACAGATTACATGTAAACTGAACACAATGTGCTAGTCAGCAAGTTTACTACAAGAAGCAAACACAGCAAAAAGGTCTCTTACATATTGAATACAAAATGTGCCCCAGTAGGCTCACAGGTTCAGGGGTGGGCTTTTAGAAGCTGATCCTGTAACCTCATAAATGGATTTTCAGTTTACAGCTGATTGTGGTGTTAGGGGATGGGGCCAGTTGGTGGAGGTAGGTCACTGTGGGAGAGGATGATTTTTAAGGGTATATTCTTGCCCCTGGCCTGTGCCTCTCTGGCTCTCTTCCTTTTGTTTTTCATCAGACATGAGATGAGCAGCTTTCTTCTACTATGCTCATTTGCATACAGGTTCTGCCTTTAGAGCCAGCTGATCATGGACCCAAACCTCTGAAGGTGAGCCAACAGGGCTTTCCCCCTTTATGTCAAGTATTTTGTTCTAGCAACAGAAAGGTGACTAAAACAATTGCTGAGCAATAGGAACCACATTCAGAAAGACCTACCTGAGATAGAGTGGCTAGACTGTAAGGTGTTCCATGCAAGAATGAGAACAGAATGGGTAGCTGATGCCAATTTGCGAGGAGAATTATACTAATGAGACTGCACTTTATCTCAAAGTTAATGTACTGCAACAATTTATCCTAGGATCACATTCATGAAGGTCATGAAAATGAAGACAGTAAAATTCAGACTCCCAAGATTCTAGATTCTCTGAATTAGAATTTTTAGGGGCTGGGGAATTTGCACTTTAAAAAGTTCCCTTGGTGCTTCTCATAAATTACAAGTTTGCGAAGGAGCAATGTAGGTTATAAGGAATTACTAAGCTTTAAGCAGATCAATTTTGTATCTTAAGAGTAATCACTGTAGCAGCATTGTGTAAGCAGTGTTAATCTCTCCCTAGGTGTCTTCCACAAAATCTATTTATCATAGCATACACATGAAAATTCTGCTAGTTATTTACATATTTGACAATTTTGGCACCAATGTGGAAGGTAAAAAAGAGGAGAGCAGAAAGTAGGTAGACAAAAAAACAAGAAGGAAAGTAGACAAGTTAGGATACAACTGTGATACAGGAAGAGGCTCAACTAAAGCAGTAGTTATGAGAAAATAGAAGGGTGCAATCAAGAGAAATCTCTACAGAATATCCTGAATTTGGTGATCAGTTGGATTTGACAAGATAGGGAAGACAGAGATAAGATTAGCAGGAATTCCTGACTTACATACATAGTGATGTTATTAAATTAGAACAGAAAAATACCATGTAACAGAGATGTAAAAACCTTCTGAAAACAAAACCTAAGTGTTAGGTACTATTAACTAGGTTCCTTTCCATAATGGTACCTACACTTCTTAAGTTAGGTAGGGATTATGTTCATATTTTCTTCAAATTAAAAGTAATCCATGCATATTATAGAAATTCACTCACTTTAAGTGTTGACTGAAATACCTATTTTGGGGATAGAACTCTGCTCTATATGTAACAGTAGTACAGTATATGTATGAAGAAAATAAAACAATTGAAAATGTGGTGAAAACAACTACGTTAGCATTCTGATACATTTTCTAATAGTTTTTTCTCTGAATATGTTTGGGTTTCTTTGTTTTGAATGGTTATGATCACATGATATCTGTATCTCTACCTATACCTATATATATGTTTCTTGCATTTTTGCTTCAAAAATACTTCTCCCAGTTACTGTAAATTCTTTATAAATACATTTTCTATGACTATTTATATGGAAGATGTAAAATAGTTTACTTGTTAAATACTTAAAACTGTTACAAATTATATAATGGTGCAAATGCTAGGTCAATGGTATATTATGCCTAAAAATTGCCACTTGTTTTCCAAAAGGACTGAACCAAATCAGGCAAGTGGAGTTAACTGAACAAGCACATATCATGGTATCCTCATTATGAAATCACCATTAGAAAAATACTCTTGCTGACTCCAAAACAGTAAATATTGTATCACTATCTTAAAGTTCTACTTCTTTACCTGCCAGTGAAAAAATTTCCTATGTACTTGTATTTCATTTTCAGTAAATAGTTCCATCTTCTTGAGTTTTGGCTCATCTAGATCTACAAGAGACTTGATGTTTTTGGTGGTATTTGCAGGTTAAAGATGAGCTAGGTGTGGTGGCACATGCCTGTAATCCCAGTACTCTGGGAGGTTAATGCAGGATCCCTCCTAGGTAACTTAGTAAGATCCTGTCTCAAAATAAAAGATCAGTGGGAAGGCCAGCATTCAATCCCCAGTGAAATACATATGTACATACATACTCATTTGTTGCCATTTTGCAGAATTCTAATCCTGGTCTGGACACCTTTTAATTTACACATTTGTATGGGAGAGGGAGGTGGGAAAAAAAGATAAAGTAACTGTCAACGTTTTGAGTCAAATGTAATGAACTTTACTCTTATGAGTACAATACTTCCAATTCTGTTAAGTTTGGGAGGTTTTCTGTTTTCTTTTGTTTTGCTTTGTTGGTACAGGGAATCAAACTCAGGACCTCATGCTTGCCAGGCAGGCACTTGTGCCACTAAGATATATCCTTGGCCCAGTTTGGAAGGTATTTCCCTGTCAAGATAAATGCCTTTTAATAAGGAAAATACGATAAAGGTATTTTACTCTTTTACACTTAACTCTTCAATTTGCCTGGACTTTATTTTGGTATGTAACATGAAATGAAGATTCAAATACCTCCATTTTCTTAAATATTTAACACTCTCAAAATCATGTGTCTTTCCTTTTTTCCTGATTTCTGATTCCTTCAACATATTTTGAGTTTGCGTCTGAGATTTTCTCTTTTATCATCCTTACGCCAGTATCAAACACTTACCCTAATTTTATAGTATATTTTGATATCAGGGCTATAGGGTTAGTTTTGTCAGTAGTGAGTGCTAGTTTTTCAACTTAAAAGTTATCACTTTTCCCCTTTATAGTCATGGAGGCAAAATTAAGAATTATGTTGTTAATTCCTCAAACACATTTTCTAAAAAAGAGAATTGTTCTACCTGTAACTTAATGTGAAAACCCAGTATCTGTAATAGAATTTCCCATTCGGGAACAGGATACCATCCCCATTTTCCAATGTATCAAATTTTTGATGCTACTTCACAAAGACCTATATGTTTTTTTCATTAAATATTTTATTTTCTCTTACTGCTATAAACAATTCCACTTTCTAAACAATTATTACTCATAAAGAGCTGTTGATTTAAAAATTGTCTTATATCTAGTTTCTTTATATTTTATTTATTCTAATAATTCCCCAGTTGACTCCTGGATTTCCTAGGGAAGTCAATCATACCACATTAAAAATGGGAACTGTGTAGCTTCTTTAGTATTTATTCTTCATTTAAATACTGTATCAATGCAAACACACTTTAACAATGTAGAACTCAAAACAGCTACTCAAAATAGGAGCAAAATGTCTATCAACTAGGGTTAAATCAAGTAAGAATTTTGAGTATCAAGAGAAGAATTATCTTAAGAATGCAAAAATCTCTTCATATGCCAGTACAAACAGATGTGTCTCTCATGAGCAAGCCCACACATCCTTTGAAATGCTGCATCTATTTTATATATTATATACACAACTTTAATATGTTTTAAATTTTTAATTGACATGTACTCACTCTGGCAGCACATCTACTAAATTTTTAACCATCACATAATAAATGTATATATTTATGGAGTACAATGTACTTTCAATATATTTATATGATGTGTGATGATGGTTACTGAAGGTACATTATATCTGTTAAAAAAAACTTTCATTATAAGGTAGTATATATAATCCATGTACACTGTACTTTATAAGTGATTTAAGATATTTTTGAAGGGAATTGTTGACTGTACATTCACATACTACATTTTTACTGTTCACTATTACATAGTGCCTAAGATTATGCCAAGCATAGGTGTTACTCAATAAATGGGAAATGTTTAATCTTTCAGCTAATTATTTTTAAAAGCATAAATATACATATCATAGCTTCACAGTCCAAATTCTGAAGACTTTTGAAAAATATGCTTCCTGCCTTAGATGGACTACTTGAGTCATATTAGAAGACTGCAATTGTAGAAATACTAGGAATTAACTACCTCACAACGTTTTGTCCTTTGATCAAGAGCCTTACTGCTATTTACATTTCCTCTCCTGTCGGTTGTTTTATAAGTCTATGGATTTGCTAAAGAAAAGTCAAGCATTCTAGACAGAACTTATTTCATGAATACAATAAGTGGGATTCTGGCTCACTCCTTTGCCTAGAGAAATGAAAAGACTATAGGCAGAAAATGTAAATAATGTGACAAACTCCCAGGTTACTTCTGTATGTACTATTCTTTTCCTTTGCATGAACGCCCAATTTATGTCCTACCTGAACAATGTGGAGAAGAAATGCCCCTTCTTCTACAATTCTGTAAAGAGAAAAGTGTACCCTAAGCCACTAGGTGCCATTTTGCTAGCTGGCTAAAAACATGGCTTCAGGGTCTAGAAGACATGCTCTTTCTTACACTGAGGGAAGTAGGAGGGTTTGATGCAGTAAAATGGGACAGTTGCTATAGTTCTAGACTAGTACAGAAATACCAACCTGCCTAGTACCTATGTGAAACCACCTGCTGATGTTTTACAAGTCTGAAATTTTGTTATTGAATGGTTAGCGTCTGAAAGTGATGTTTCTAGGGCCCTATCTTCCAGAAATGGGATCATGCAAACATAGTCCTTGGGTATACAGAGTCAATATGTCCTTGACAAATCTCTTAAATCACCTATGAAACACGTGAATTACTGGTTATATATAAAATAAAATCTCACCTTGTACAGAATGTTTTGTGCAAAGATATACTGTATATATAACAATCTACAAAGCATAATAGTTATATATGCAGTATATGAAATTCTTAAGTGTGATTTCATGCATGAGACCACATGTGTTGCATAACAAAGAGAATGCACAGATGATAGTTTGTTATGGACACATCACTAAACCACCTTTGGAACCAACAAAACTGCCTAGTGAGCCTAAGCAGCAGTTCCTCTTCAGGAACTGCTGTTTCTTTGGTTGAATAGTAGAGGTTTAGTATTAAGAGAGCTACATGAACATTACATATGTCTGAGTAAGAGAATCACATTCAACACAGTAAGATCTTCACACCCAGGGCACTAAGACCGGCTATAAAGACAGCAAATCCATTTTTAATCTCATATTTACTTTGAGAAAGCTCAATAGTAGGATGTGATTGCAACATTGAAGTTATCACTGTATCGTATTTTTACATTTGGTTGAGTGTATACAGATGACTTCATGTAAATTAAATGTGATGAGATTCCACTGCACTGACTGGATGTTTCCTAATCTTCCAAATGGAGAGGACTACACACGTGTAGTGAAGCATTAATGGGGAGATTGCGGAAACCAATGAAAGCTAGCACATAAAAAGTACAAAATACTTCCCTTCCTGAAATTCATGAGGTTATAGCTTGAGTTCGGGAACTCAAAACATGCTCCGGGGTACATTTAGAAGATCAAAGACACTGTCTCCCACCGCTGTTTATCTAGAGTTCTTTGTGATACCATTTCAATCTAAGCATTTTACGTTCAATGTCAGGGTTGGTCATAATCCCAGAGTATAGAAACAAATGCCTGGTCAATAACAGAGCAGTCAGTATTGCAGCAGTGTTTTTCACTTGAGTAAAACCCCATTTGCACCCCTAAAGAAACTAATTTGTATATTTTTACATTCATTAAAAATGTTTGGTGGGCTGAGGATATAGCTCAGTGGTAGAGCACTTGCCTAGGATGCACAAAGCCCTAGGTTCAATATTTAGCACTGGACAAAAAAAGTTAAAAATGTTTGGAAGTTCCTAATAAAAATTATCCTAACAGAAAAAAAATCTGAACACTTATGACAAAAATTGGTGATACTTTCTGAAATACTCTCCATGTAAATTATAACAACACACCTAGTTCTTAAAAGTCTGTGTTTTATATTACTATCCTGGTTTAGAAATTAAGACTGTTTGTTCCTCAGCTTAAGAAAAGTAAATTATTTTGAATAACTGTCAAAAGTTTAGCCAAAACTGCTAGAGAGTGAGGGAAGAAAACGTGTATGTGTTTGCCATATGCTTAAATATGAGCTAGTAATCTCATTTATATACTGTACCAGCAACAATACTGAACCAAGTAGATGAAGCCCTAGAAACTTCTGTCCGTGATACTAGGCAGCTATTTTAGTGATTAAAGGGAAATACTTAGACTGAGTGCATGGAAATAATCAAAACACGTGACTGCTTTCTTTATTTTCATATAAATGACATATACAATGTACAGGCAGCATACACTATGTAATGAAGAAAATGGTATCTAGATCTATGTGTAAATACTATAAAGACTTCATAGAAGATAGAATGAACAAGTGAATACAAGCAGCTTTAATATAGGATGCGAGGTTTGTATAAAAGGAACTATGTGACAATATGGTACAAGCAGTGTGTTTTTAGTGCGCAAAGAAAGAGGAAATACTTAGAACATGAAACAAGTATTGCATCAATGGCAAAGCGTTATGAAGATATCTGCTGGGGATTCTGAGATTCCAGGAATAGACAGAGGAAAATAACTCCACTGGAAGCTCAGACTCGACGTGAAAAATGTACAATAACATATTTAATAATATCTTCTTCCCATATCTCTTCATTTCTATCAAGCTAAATCTCCATCCACATTCCTATAGCTAGAATGACATTTTTGGTCACAGAACAATAAGCAAACAGTAAAGAACTGATAAACACTCTAAGCTTGTTCGAAGGCAAACTTATTCCCTATCTAGAGACTGAACTCATTATTCAATCTGAAACAGACAATTCAATTCACTACAACATAATGTTAAGTTTCAACATAAATCAGTGAATATGATAGGGTTCTTATTTTCAAGGGGCTTGTCAAAGATATTTACTGAGTGCTTACTATACGCTAGGCACTCTCCTAAATGCTTCCACGTATTATCATTTAATCTTCATTATAATATTATGATGTAGGTAGTATCTATCCCCTTTTTACAAATGAGAAAATATGTACTATCTAGAGAATATTTAACTCAGATACATTAAATAACCTACTGAAAATTACAAAACTAGTAATCCCCCCAGTCAGGCTCTGGATCATATCCTCTTAGCTATTAAGATATATATTTAGAAAGAGGAAAGAAGAATTAAGGCAGCCTAAGTACACAGCACTTGTGGATTTTCTAAGACTAACTTCAAATATTTTTTCCCATTTTCAGATTACTTGTCCAAATTTTGGTTGGGGAAAAAAATTCTTACATTCATACTAAATGAAAAAAGCTCTGCTTTAGTAGCTATATATTATTATTAATAAAAATGACTTTAAGGAAATCTAGAATCCCACAATATCACTAAGAAAGCTGAAAGTTGGTCATTTCTAGTGAATAAAAAAATAAAACATCAGCCAGGGATGTAACTCAGCAGCACAAGCGCCTGTCTTGCAAGCACAGGTCCTGAATTCCAGTCCTGGTACCAAAACAAAACAAAACAAAACCCTATAAAGCCATAAAGTATAAAATTACAGTTCCAAAATATAGTTATTTGCTTTTCCTTACATATAGTTTCATTTCAGATTAGTTAAAATAGTTCATAATTTAAGTACTTTTACCATAATTTTCCTCATGAATTCTGCTTTATGTTTCATCATGTATTCCATAATATACCTTCACAAAGTAGTAACTGATTTAACACAGCCACCACCACCGAAGTTTTCAACTTACAAACAAATTAACTTCCTAAGGCGAGGGGGATTACAATTCACTCATTTTTAGGCTCAAGGCAGGCAGCTGTTTTCAAATACAGGAGTATCTTCAGGTTTAAACATGCAGTAAGTTCATTATCAAAGTATTTAGAAAAGCAAAGTCTCACAAAGAAAAATAAGCCACAAAAATCTGCTTGCCTTGCTGAAAAATGACTACATTCTCAAAATAAAAAATATTACTAAAGTAGTTTGTTGGTTAAAGAATACTGAAAAGTTAAAAGTAATTTGAACAATAATAGAGAAAGACAATAGCAGAAACACCACTGCTTTCTGATCAAGGACAACGATTTCTGCGATCTTTCCATACACTTGCCTCAATAACTGAGAACAGAACTATGGAAAAAAGAACATTTGTTATGCCTCTGGAAGTATGTTTCTAAGATTGGAACATATTTTCCTGAAAACTACCTTAGTAGGTTACCAAGGGAAATTATGGGCTATATTTTCCTAGAAGTCTTTAACAAGTGAGGATGATGTCCAGTGACTATTAAGAGTACGTGTAACAAGTCTGCTGGCATCACAGTCCTAGCAACTGGTGTGTGGTGATGACCTACTCTAAATGCCCATCAGTCATTTCTCCATTTCCAATGCCAGTAAGCAAATGACCAAACCTGCAGAAAGTTTAGTTTTCCAAAGTCGCTGATGGTTTCAGAAAGGGGAAAAAAATCCTTTCACCCATTCTTTTCCAATAATAGCCTTGGGCTGCCACAGAATTTTACACAGAAGTTTTTAAATATGGGCAAACTCACAAGCGTGCAGACAAAAAGATTGTAGTTTCTGAAAATATAAGACACTGAGACGCTTGTCCCTTCAGGGAGTGGTTTACTTACCACTTACCCTTCTCAGATATCAGAAACAGACTTTAAAGACAAGGAGTCTCACAGAGTCTTGGAATTATAAAAAACCTTACAAATTTTGCAGGTGAAGAATAAGCTCTGAAAGGTCAAGATCTAAGACTACTCATTAATAAATGGATGTTGAATCCCTACTTCCTCATACCGATAAAATGTTATTTTCCCCATAACACACAACCTCTTAAATTTTCACTCTTTGTTTAAAATGTCTCCAGATATCAATAGAAATACGCACCCTAGTAAACAATTTATAGATTGTTTTTTCTTTTGTAGTGCTATGGATGGAACCCAGGGCCCCATGCACTGCAAAAAAGCATTCTACTACTGAGCTATGTCTCTCGACCCTTTTTTCAGATAGGGTCACACCAACTTGTCCAGGCTGGCCTTGAACTTGTGATACTCCTATGCCAATCTCCCCAATAGCTGAGATTGTAGGCATGTGTTACCACAACTTCCAGAAAAGTAATCCTTATATACTTCAAATTATACTCAAGAAAGGATGAACTAACACTTGGATGTAGTAATTTACCTATGTTTCATTACTTTTTTTGGGGGGGTCACTGCTTTTTAAAGTGTATAGTTATACAAATAGAAATATAAGAAAAATATTTTTAATTTCCAAATATGACTCTTTTCTAAAAAAAAAAAAACTAATACTTACTGATCATCTAACATTCAGGCACTATACTAGGAGCTGAAACTACAAGAATGAACATAACACAGACTGTTCAAGTGCCTATGCTCAAAATTCTCTTCAGAATATTGCCTCGCATTTCTGCAGTAATTCATAAGGCACATTTCCCTGGGAGCTTTACTCTTAGTGATTTAGGGAAGAGTTATGATCATAGCAGAATGATGCTATTCTTGTACAGCTTTCTTCACATCTCAATACTGATTGCTTTGGGTCGACTAAACAGATATTTAAAATTTAATATGTATAGTCTAAATATTCTAAACACACACTGTTTTTTCTTTTCCGCTACTGGAGATTGAACCCAGGGGTGCTCAAATACTGAACTACATCTCTAGACCCTTTTAATATTTTGAGACAGGTTCCTCTAAGTTGCTCAGGCTAATCTCAAACTTACAGTCTTCCTGCTTCAGCCTCTTAGTTGGTTAAGCCTCTTAGTTGGTTACATGAGGGCGCCACCACATCTGTCAGATTGCTTTTAATACATTTATTTCTAATGGCAATGCTGGCCATGATAGAAAGACTTCTTTGTTACAAATGCAATACACGCTGGAAGTTACTAAAATTTAACCACTTATAAATGAGTACAACTTAGATAAATTCCTATGCTACCAACATGAATATTTAACTGCCAGGCCAAGTATAAAAGATATTATTTTGTATTAGATATAAACTTAGAATAACTTATGTATACCTTGTATTTGATATTTTTATTTAATAGTTTTGGGATCATTTATATTATCTCAATCATATGAGTTACTTAGCAAGCAAAACCTTACACTTCCTAATCTATCAAGGCACAAAAACAAGCAAAATGTGATAATAATGTGCTTCCTCATGCACATACTAAGTAGTAGTCTGGGATTGGAGTTCAGTCTCTTAGGCACCTAGACCAGAGCTCTCTAATACATAATACAAAAATTTCACTTTAAGAAATACAAAACTTGGGGAAAATGATAGCTCTAAGCCATCACTTTTATTACAAACTCTTCATTGGATTATCTTTAAACTCTCCAAACTATATAGTTGGGGAGGGAAAGAACATTTAAAAATTCCTTAGCTAGGATCAAATGACTCAAGTAATAAAAAATCTTTAGAAATATTTATGTGCACGTTTGCAGTACATGACGCTTACATCCCCTGTGGGGAGCTGGTGCATGTGTGTAGCACGTTTTCATCCTCTTTGCACCTCCTAGCCCTCCTCTCCTTCCCTCTCTCGGTCCCCTTCCCATTTGCAAAAGCTGTACCTATTTCCTATTATTTTGCTTTTTATTTATATATTGGGTTTCTCACATAAGAGAAACCATTTGTTATTTCAACCTGTGCGTCTGATTTATTTCACTTAGCATTATGGTCTCAAAGTGCAACCAATAACCCATGAATGACTCAAGTTTACCCTTTATAGTACAAGAGTACCCCATTATGTATAAGTACCACATTTTCTTTATACATTCATCTGTTGATGAGCATATAGGCTGCTTCGAAGATTTAGCTATCATGAACAGTGCACATGTCACTGTATTATGATGTCTTTAACTCTTTCTGGAAGATACCTAGGTGGGGAATAGCTCTATCAAATGTAATTCCTAGTTTTATTTTTCTGAGGAATCTCCATACTGACTTCCATGGTGATTATACTAGTTTACATTCCCAATAACAATGAAGAAGGTTTCCTTTTCCCCATAGCCTCTATCAGCATTTGTTAGTACTTGATTTCTTTTTTTTGTTTTTTTTAGGATAGCCATTCTTTCTGGAGTAAGATGAAATCTCAGGAGTGTTTTAATTTGCATTTGTATGGTCAGAAATGTTGAATATTTCCTCATTTATTTATTTGCTGTTGTATTTCTGATAAGTGTCTTTTCATTTCAGTTGCCAGTTTTTTGAGTGTGTCTTTTATTTTGGAGGTGTCTAAGCCTCCTAAATTCTTTATATATCCTAGATATTAGTCCTCTGTCCAAGAAATAGCTGGTAAAAATTTTTCCCATTCTGTAGGCTATCTCTTCACTTCTGTGTGACAAAGGATTACATGTGAATAAGGTATATAGCTACAAAACATTATCAATATATCTAAAATCAAGTAGACTTTTTGAATGATGGAAATCTCCAGCCTTCAAGTTGAATCAGATTTCATTACATAGCCTCCTATTTCTCTTTTACAACCTAATACTTCAGTTTTTCCTATCAATGGTTTTTAATTTTTATTTCAGTATTTTTTCCAAAAAGATCAGTTACTAAATACAATTTTCAGGTAAACTTAAGGAGAAACTAGGCAAGTAGTTTTAATTGATAGAGAAGAAACACTCGTAACAGACTTTAGCAGAGCAATACATATGTGTCAGGTAATTCTCAAAACTACCAAATAAACAAAATCACTATGTAAAATTAACAAATACAGCACCCAAGTAGAGAAAAATATCTACGTTAGTCTACAACTGCTCACCTGATACTGGGAACGCTGCTTGTAGCTATCTTTTGGAACTGGCTCTTACCAGAAAACCAATTTTTCCTCTATTTCCTTTATCATCTGGAAATTACCCTAATGATCCCTAAATTTTAAGGTGTGGTAAACAGA
This sequence comes from Dinomys branickii, assembly GCA_004027595.1. Lineage (NCBI taxonomy): Eukaryota > Metazoa > Chordata > Mammalia > Rodentia > Dinomyidae > Dinomys > Dinomys branickii. The sequence continues at coordinate 26,421 of PVLD010013740.1, read as the reverse complement.
AATTTTATCAACATCTCTGGGTTTTCTTTCATAACACATCCATGATTTTAATGTGTTCCATTCCTTTGAATGCTCAAGTCTGATTTTACTCATCCTTGGCAGTAGTATAAGGTCATCAGTTTAAACTCTCCTGCCTCCCACATTCATTCATATATATACGTACGCCATATATGCATGTATTAACACATGTATTAACAACTGGCTTTCCTTATATTGGCAGGTTAAAATCTTGGTCATAATTATTTCCCAAGCAAGCTGACCAACACGTGGGTGTCTGGCAAACAGAATTGGGTTCACAGAAAATGAAACCAAAAGACACAGTGGTTTTTGGTCCCTACACCTGCAGTGTTAGCAGTCAGCAAAGTGGAAAACAGAACTCATCACAAAAAGTGTGTCCTTTTATCTCAGATAAGTTTACTCATAAGATCAAACACCTCCTAAAAGGAGAGGAACATTTATTAAGTACAAGAACTTAAGAACTCTCCAGTTGAAGAACTCTCTTGGAGCTACACTATCTCATTTAAATTAACAGCAACTTTATTGAGGAGTAATTATCCTTCTCCTACAGAGTAGGAAATCTATCCTCAGTACTCCTGCCAGTAAGTATGAACCAGGTTTTGAATCAAGACACATTAGATTTCAAAGCAAATATTGTTAGTACCTACAAAATTTTAAGGACAGATCACTAAGCAACACAAAGAACAGTGATGATGAACCTTTTAGAGCTTTCAATGATATGAACAGCCCATTGCAACATGTATGCTGTAGGTTTACCACCACTGATATAGAATAAACAGTATAATCCCTTTATGTTACAGATGAAGATGAAGCCTAAAGTGACAGAGATTTGCCCAAAGACAATGTCTGTGGTAAAATGGGGATGTGAATTCAAGTTTTCTGATTTCTGGTTCAGTAATGCGTCTAATAATGATCATTACCCTAGGTAATGTGTGTGTGTGTGTGTGTGTGTGTGTGTGTGTGTTAGTGAGTGAGAGAGAGAGAGAGAGAGAGAGAGAGAGAGAGAGAGAGAGAGAGAGATGCATTTTGGGCTGAATGCCCCTTGATATAACTCATAACACCTCAAATGTCTCCAAATGAAATTTATATCTGTGGCCGTTTAGGGATGTACATTTTTAGGTAACTAAAATTTTAAATTAACACTATTGGTCAAGAATAAAAACTTGATCGGTGCTTACGAATTACTACATACTGTTAAGTCTCCAAAATTTATTCGGTCATGTGCCTACAATATACTGATTGGCAATAAAAATACAACCTATGTAAGACAGAAGGAGTCCGTTTACATCCTGGTGGAAGACACAGACAAACAGGCAATTACAATGCAGTGGGGTCAACACTATAGCAGTAGGAGTACAAGATGAGAGGGGAATGGGAAGAGGGACACAGGGTCCAGACTGGTCCTTTCAGAGGAGAGGAGAAAGATGAGTAGGAGTCATTAGTTAAGGAAGGAGTATTAAGAGCATATACGTTTCAAGAAGTACAAACAGCATTTGCTCATGAGACCATGCGAAGACCAGGGGAGCTGCAGGAGTAGGGAAAAGAAATGAACTGAGATAGACAGGAGATCATTCAGGGCCTTGTTTATAATCTTGCTGATCAGAATTACCAAAACTTTAAAGCAAACAATATACAGACGTGTGGGGCTCCAACCCAGACCAATTAAATCAGAATCTCTAAGGATGAGACTCTGGTATTACTATTTTTTAAGCTCCTTAGGTGATTCTAACATGTAGCCAGAACTTAAAAACCACCGTTTAAAGTATAAAGGACATTTAACATACATATTTATTACCACAAATATGGGAAAAGGAGATTGCAAGAAAGTAGATCTCCCAGGGCCTAGTTTCTGTAGTCTGACTAAAAATGAGCTGTGCAGATTAGAGAGGATAACATGAGAGGAGTCTGAAAACTCTGAGAATGCTGGTTTTGTTGATGAGTATCACCAGCCACCTGTCTGGCCTCAGATAGTATCAATTCCTAGAGACAGTAACACTGCTCTGTCTACAGATTGTTACATAGCTCCAGAGTACTAACACTTAAAGAAGAAACTATGTGATTTGCCATGAGATAAGCCATGATACTGTAACTTATGCTCCTAAAGTTGAATGGTTTTTAAAATCATAGGTATTTTCACAGGAGATATTGTGAAACTTAAGAAACACACTTCATTTTAAAAATCACTCGTACTTTGGAATTCAACATATAGAATAACAAAATAGAGAAGTGATTCTTTTACCATTACTCTAGCTGCTAAAGACATCAAATGGAATTAAATTCCCTTTCTTCAAATAAACAGATTAACAGAACAAATGCCCTTCTCACAATAATTACAACTCTTAAAAAAATCTTTGTTCATTGAAGGACTAATAGGAAATAAGTTACATACTAAGTAACCTTTGTGGAAAAAAGTCACCGTGATCTACTTTTAAAAAGTATTTTATTTCTAAATTTAGGTGTTTTTTGAGGCAATCCTGATTTGGGATGGAGAAGATCTTATCCTGACAGGAAGGAAACTCTGCCTCCAGGACTGTTCCAAGCAGAGCCATTGCTCATGGACAACATCTCTTGTAAATATATGTAGTCCCGTGACAGTATACACTTTCATGAGGTCATTATTCAGTTTAAGTAACTATTTGTATGTAATGTGCCCTCTCAAGCACTATACACACTTGATTTTTTAAAATGTTAATAAAATCACTGTCCCGTAAACACGTGGATTATTTTTAATTTTCATTTCAAGTGACAGGAATACATTTCACACTTAATGATAAAATGTTGACGTTTGTTACTTTCTTAATGCCCTCATGATGCTACTGCCATTCTGATGTTCTATCATTTCTTTCAATCACCTGTTCTGTGTTTCAGTAGGGAAGCACTTGTTTTGAAACATGCACAAAAACTTTTGAAAAGTTACGGATAAAATTTTATTTACTTCTGTTATCCAAAAACATAGTCCCAAAAGATGAGATGAAAAAAACTTTAAAAACACTACCTACCCCCCCTACTCCCCACAGGGTCCTTCTCAGATAATTTTCACCGATGACACCGCACAACAGTTAATCTGATAATTAAAATTTTCCACAACATGGGATGTTTAGATGGAGATCCAGCTGGAATTCAACGCTCTCAACCAGAATTCAGTGCTTTGGTCAAAAAAAAAAAAAAAACCAAAAAACAAAAAACTTGAATACACAGACATGCTAACAAATTCTTAGACTGCAGTTGCTTTGATAGCCTATTAATAAAAACACTGGATAGTCTGATTTAACCAAACTAATTTAGTAACCTGGGATCCTAAGTATTTTCCAGGACTTTCCTTACAGCACCAATCCAGCACATAAATTCTGTACGGCGCAATGTAAACAACCAAGAGAATCTCTTTTCTAAGCAGGAAAACATCCGACCAATATTGTCTAACGTGGTTCAAAAGTTCCAGTAGAAATCACCAGTCTCGAGTTACCAGAAATTTATCTAACCAAGTTTTCAAGGGGTTCTTCCTGGCCTTACAAACTACGGTCCAAAATATCACCCCGAAAATCCACGCTCTGCCTGTTCACAAAAGCGCAGTGGTGGAATGAGGAAGCTTCGCCAAGACGAAATCACTACTCTAATTCGTTAAAAAATATGCAGGCTGTTCTACCGAGCCCGCTTTTGTTGCGCTTTCCCACTCTATACAGCTACGTGAACAGCCCCCCAATTATTGACATCTAAGAAAAGAGCTTTCGATTTCCAAGTCTCGTAACAGGGTTGGCCATCATCACCACTACTTCTTTAGCATCCTAAAATAAACCCCTCAAGCCGCGGTCAAAACACACTCGCTGAAACGTCTGGTGTTTACACAGCCCAAACCAGGGCGCTACCCTATCTTCCCGAGCCGCGTCGGAGCTCTGAGACAGGCATCACATAATAGACTTGAAGTCACAAGGCACACGAGACGACGTCTCAGGTCTATGAATGAAAAACCCGAACGTTTGATTGTCTCGTTAAAAGGAAAAAACAACCTCGAGAGGAAGGGTGGGAGGGGAGCTGCGCGATGCGGGAGCGGTTTGCCTTGCAAACCCCTGCCGGGCGATTTAAACCCGGGAGAGGCGGCCGCAGGGCCGCAGGGCGGGTGGCCGGAGCCCTCGGGCGTGACAGCCCCTCGGGAGCACTCGCGGTGCCCTCGCCGGGGCTCCGGGCGGCCCCGCGCTGCGGGTCGGGTGGGCGTGAGGGGCCCGGCGGGCGGCGGCGCGCGGTGCACTTCCTCAGCCTGCGGCAGCCGCGTCGCGTCCCCAGAAGCGGTAGAGGAAGGAAATCGCGAGCCGGGAGAAAGGACAGGGAGCGGCGGCCGTCGCCTCCACAGCGCGCACAGGGAGCGGCGGCGGCGGCGGGCGAACTCCGCCGAGGGCCGACAGCCCCCGCCCAGCACCGCGGGCGCGCCCCGGAGTCCCCGGCACTCGCCCGTCCCGTCCCGTCCCGTCCCGTCCCGTCCTCGCCCGGCCGGTCCGCGCTGTACTCACGCTCTGGCTCCTCCAGGCTCCGTGGCTCTAACCGCATCGGGTCCCAGCCCCGCGGGCGGCGGCGCCGAGGGAGAGGAGAGCGGGCGGCGCGGCCCCCGCCTCCCGGCCCCTCTGCCCCGCCGCTCCGGAGCTGCCCGGCCGGGCCTGAGCCCTGCCTCGCCGGCGGCCCCAGCCCCAGCCCCCGCGGCAGCAGCCCCGGACCTCCGCGGCGGCGCCGGAACTGCCGCTTTCTCCTCTTGCAAGCCCCCGACGCACGCCCCCGCCCCCGTCTCCTTTCTCTGTCGCCCTTGTTTTTTTTTCTTTTGTTTCCAGAATAAACTTTATTGGTCTCTTTTTCCGCTCACATCGTGTAAACAAACAACGAACTCTTCCCCACCCCCTCGCCTCCCCCCCCCTCGGGTAGAGGAGGGTAAAAGCTGAGGAGGAGCCGAGTCTAAAATACCCCGGAAGCAGAGGTGCAAAGGAGCGGAAGTGAAATTAGCAGAGGAGGCGGGAGAATTGGGCACGTGTGGCGACAGTCTGTCACTGCGCCTGCGCTGTGCTTTTCCGCCCGGACTGGGATGCTTTTGGGGTTGCTTTTCTGGCGTGTGTCTGCTTAATGTTCCGTCTTTTGCGGTACTGACGCTGATGTGTCATCCTAGGACAGCGTAGGAGTCGTGTGTTTGTTTCTACGAGCAGCAGGCGAGGAAGAGTTGAGATACAGAAAGGAATGTTGGAAGCAAGTGATGAGTTTATTGACTTTTAAGCCAATAGAGGAGGAAACGAGATTAGCTGGGGGTATTGCGAAGAGGACTCAGTAACTATGCGTCTGTCAATGGCTAGCCAAAAGTGCTGTGGATTTTTGGAAGAAGACCGTTTGCAAAGCGTTGCTGCGTGTCTTTGTGCCAATACTGGATTAAGGTGCAGCCCATTTGGAAGGTAGAATGCACTGCCACAGCCCCCTGCAATCCTTTGACTGACAGAGGGGAACCCTTTTGCTGTGCCACACCCCTCTTTTCCTGTTTTGAATCAGCGTGTAGAATTCACTTCTGACTATTCCGAATGGATGGTTTTTTTCGGTGTAAAGCCAACAGAGGCTTCAGAAAAGCTGTGTTGACTGTTGATTAATTTGAAAGTGGTGTTTTGATGGTGTGTATTATAGAAGTCTTTTTTTTTCCCTTCAGAATGGGATCTGTTGACTTTTGAGGTTACTACTGAAATTCGCAGAGGTCCAGTCTTCTGCGAATTTCTCCCCCTAGTGGTCTTTTATTGTATTGAAAAACCGTAAGAACAGAGATGGGAAGTCTGAGATACTGGATGAATTTTTTAGAAGAGAACTTGGAAGCGATCCACCCTAGAGATGTTATAGTCCAACAGAGCAAAAACCTGACCAATGCCAGTGTTCTAGAATACTACATGTCCCTGATCTAATCTTAAATGAGATCCGTTCCTCCCCGTGGTCATAGTTCACTTGACTGCATTTCCTGTGCTTGCTTGCTTTTCTTACTTTAGCGCTGGTTTTCATCTCACATTTCAGGGATCTGTATTTCTAAATACTTTTCTTGAACTAATGTTTTTCAGCAGTGTCAGAACACTGTGTTATTCTGGAGCAGGGAGTTAAAAACAACATTGAATTGCTAGTCAAAGTAAACCTTAAGACCTTAAAGCAGTATTTTTCAAATCATGTTTTCAAGCACAGTGTTCTGTGAGATGTTTATAGTACTTGGTGGGGAAAATTTATACTGTTGATATTTTCTTTCCACAATTTATTTTTTAACTGGGCATGGTGGCATACGCCTATAATTCCAGCACTCGGGAGGCTGAGGCAGGAGGATTGTTGCAAGTTTGAGGCCAGCGTGGGCTACAAAGTGACCTCAAGATCAGCCCGAACTGCATAGGGAGAGCCTCTCTCAAAAATACAAAACAATTATTTTTAATGAGTAAGAAAATGCTATTACATGATTATAAGCTAATTACATGATTAAATTATGGGATTTTTGTTGTGCAATAATGTCACAGCAGATAGTGCCTTTAGTGCTCAAATGATTCGCAGTATTCATTGCTGCAGGAGTAGCATTCATTAATTCACAGTTGAGGCCTGTGACTAATTTGGTTGTCATTGGTGTGATCCGTTTGCAATGGTGTTTGCATTGCATATATCTTATACATACTATCTTTTATATAAAATACATATATACTATAGTTTAGACCTAAATGTCCCCCCAGTCTCATGTGTTCAGGTGGGGGTCTTTCAAAAGATAATTGGATCATAGGGCTAGCATACTCATCACTGGTGGTTTCACACCACAGTGTGCTGTTAGGAGGTGGGGCCTGGTTGGAAGTGCATCACTGCGGGGTGACCTGGAAAGTCTACCCACATTCCCTCTCCCTCTCCTCATCCTCCCGCTCCTCCCTCCCTCCCTTTTCCCTCTCCCTCCTGGCTCCCCCAGCTATGCCCCTCTGCTATGCCATATGTGCGTTGGAGCCAATCAACCATTACTGAATCCTCTGAAACTTAAACCAAAATAATCCCCACTGCCTAAAGGTGAGAGGTCTTTTGTCTCAGCGACTGGAAAGTGATTAGCAGAGTATACATATATGTACAGTATTGCAGTGCTAGGGACTGAACCTAAGGCCTTGTGCATGCTAAGCAACTGTTCTACAATGGAGCTCTGTCCCCAGCTTCTGTCTGCATTTTTTTTTTCTTTTCATTTGGTGCAGGAATCAAACTCAGGACCTTGCACTTGCCAGGCAGCTGTCTGTGCCGCTGAGCTATCTCTCCTGCCTGTTTGCAATTTTATTCAATATTTAAAGTATGTTAAATATCTGTGAGATAGAATTCCTCACTCAAAGACTGATATTTGAAAGAAGAATGTTTTAAAATGAAAGTAGAACTCATAGTTCTCTGACTATAAACCAAACAAAAAGTGGAATGCTCCAGAATTAATTGTATTCTAAGTGGCCTAAAGTCAGGAGGGGAATACTCTGTCTAAAGCGAAACTATTACATTCTAAAACATTGGAATTACAATGACAGTTATTTGCCTTTTAGATGTATTTTTATTTTAAAAAGAATCATACCTGCAGTGTGCACAAGAACATTCTCTAATAGCGGGTAACTGGCCGCTAAGCTTTGAAGTTATTTATAACCGTCTTGATTATATAGCAGTATCCTCTCCCAAGGCAAACACTGAAAACATACCAAAAGATAACAAAGTGAGCTACTATATAGCACTTTTAAATTTTGTTGTGGTTAAACAGATATGTGTAATATTCACGTATTTGCAGTTTCAGGTTTTTTTTTTACCCCCCAAATATCATGGTGAATGCCTCATGATCACTTACAAAAGAATGTGTCAATTACTGCTGTTGAGTATTTTATAAATTTCAGTCACCTTGGTTGATAATATTATTAGGTCTTCTAAATCATTACTGGTTTTCTTTCCTACGTCTAGCAATTTCTGGGAAGGAAGCACTGATGTCTCCAAGTGGACCTGTGGGTTTATTTCTCCCTTCACTTCTGTGCATTTTTGCTTCATGTGTTTTGAAACTTTGTTGCTTACAAGCAAGCACAGTTAAAATTATCTATTTTAATAAATTGTTCTTTGTCCTTATGTAGTAATGCCCCTTATCCCTGATAATGTTTGTTCTGAAATATACTTTATCTCGGATTATGTAGACACTCAGCCTGCTTTTGGTCAATGTTTGTATTATATATGCTTTCCCATCTTTTTCCTGCCAATCTCTCTTGTAATATTTAAAGTGGATTCCTTGTGGACAACACAAATTAGGTCTCCTTTTAAAACATTCTACTCTGATAATCTCTTCTTTTTTATTATTCTGTTTAGAGGATTTACATTTAATGTAATTATAGATATAGGTGTGTTTAGGCTTCTTTATTTCTTTTCTTTTTATTCTCTGTGTTTTTATGTTCTCATTTTTTTGCTTCCTTTTACATTATCTGAACTTCTTTTAGTATTGCATTTTAATTTATATAGTATGTTTGGATATATTCCTTTGGGTAGTTGCTTTTTGGTTGACAGTATACATACATAAATGTTCATAGTCTATGTGTATTAAAATTACACTATTTTAAGTAAAGTGTAGAAAAAATACTGCAATCCTTTAGGTTTACCATGGTCTCTTCATCTATCTCTCCATATGTGTTGCCTTTGTATGTATAGAACTCCACTGGATGGTTTATTTTTTATTTTTTTAATTTTATTTTAAAGAAAAAAGAATGGAGACATATGAACCAGAATAAGCCATAAACAATACCGAAAATACAAAATTATACAGAATATAGTAGGGAATTAGCACTGGATGTTGTACTACATAATCTTATCTTCACATTAGTTAACACAAAAACATTAAAGGAAATACCAAATTATAGAGAAGATAGTAGGGAATTTGCACTGGATGCTGTATAATATAAAGTTATCTTCACTTCTGTTAATACAAAAACGACTGACAAAATACAGAATTATAGAGAAGATAGAAGGGAATTAGCTCTGGATGCTGTCCTACATAGTGTTACCTTCACCTTTGTTACTCAGTTACACAGATGATGGCCCATTTGATCATTCAATTTTTCTCCTCCCTCATCTCCGTTGCCCTACCACTCAATCAGTCATCTTCCCTGTGGTAATAACTGTACTCCTGGGTTTGTCTATACCCCTGGACTCTCGCCTTGGGAAGAGATATAGCTTCCTCAGACTATACTATAACATACATGGGTATATACAAACTGCCATGGTTGGAGGTGGAAAAGCACATATGCTCACAGCGGACCGCCTGGCTCCACCCTGTCGCCGTGCTGTGGGTGGGGGCGGGTCCAGTCCGTGAGGTTCCCTCAGTGGGGCCCACGGTGGAGCAGCTGCGGGGCCTATGGAAGAGCAGCCTCAGGGCCCACAGCCGAGCAGCCGTGGGGCCCTCAGCGGAGCAGCCACGGGGCCCTCAGCGGAGCAGCCATGGGGCACACGCCCCCGTCGGGGTGCCCTCGGTGACCCGTTTGGCTCTGACCCGTTGCTTTGATGCCAGAGGCCCTTTCTTCTCCTCCTCCCTCCTCCTGATCTCCAGTATTACTGTTCCCCACCCCTTTGCAGCTGGGCACCGGATGAACTTATGATGCTTGGTATAGGGCTTGAAATCTCCCTGGCCCATTCTCACTGTGTTAGTTCAGGGTATGAACTGAGTCTGAAGATTAGTTCTAGAATAGAGTTGGAGGATTTTCTCAGGTCTGCTGTATGGAGTATGCTGTTGTTTTTCAGACTCCCAGTCTGCTGCTTTTCATCTAATTTGTTGCTATGGGTTCATGCAAGGTTCATATGTGCAAGCTGTAAGGAGACCCTCTTGGTGCTCACATTAATAGTTTGGGGTGAGTCCTGAAGACTGTGGATTCGTCCCATTGTTGCCAGGAACAGGCGGTTCTTGCTCGAGCCGCTGAGACTCAAGGTGCTCCCAGAGAGAGTTCAGGGCGGGAGCTGAGTCCCAGCAACCCAGCTCATGCTTCCTGCCTGATGTTGGAGTGAGAAGGGCACGGAGCCACGCAATCCACCTCCATCTGCATCTCCCTCCCGTTGCGATGCTGGAGCCCCCCATCCACTCCTCGGCCGGATCCCTGGGAGCCGCCGCAGCTCACTGCTGAGGTTCCCCACTGCTCTCCGCCGGTAGCAGCTCACCCAGCAGAGAGGCAGGGGCCACCGCCCCGAGGCAGGTGCAGAGCCGGGCGTGGTGGGCTGTGTACTAGTTGCATTGATTCTCTCCAGGCACTGATTAGGAAGGTTGCTGCAGGGTGGGGACTCTGCCCCAGTGGCTGTCGCAACCTCTCATTCTCACACTGGGTTCGACAACTGCTCCCAACCGCCACTGCCTCTTTTCCTAGCTGCACCCTCCCCTCTCCGGCCCTGGACCAGCTCTCGGAACTCTGCTCTCCCCCGGCCGAATCGAGAGGCTTCCGTGAGCGTGGGCCTCCGAAGCTGAAGCTCTTTCCCTTCTGTCCTTCACATGTTGCTGTATTCCTATACTCCTTTGTCTGAGTGGCAATCCTCCGGGAGGTTCTCTCTCTGCTGCCTACCCGGTCACCATCTTGAAGTCCTCCTAGATGGTTTATTTTTTTGGTTTCAGAAATCATAAGAGGAAAAGATAGTCTTAATTATATTTACTTACCTATTTACCTTTATGCTTCTCTTCATTCTTTTTTTACTTCCTATTTTATTGGTATATTTTAGAAATACATAATGATAACATTCACCATAGAGTTTGTACCTATAAGTGATATACCTTGATTCTTCTTTTTTCCCCATTCCTGTTCCCTCCCTACCACACTTCTCCCCCTTCTATTTACAAGAGCTTTGCCTCCATTTTTCCTTCTATTCTTTTCTCGTCTCTTCTTTTCTTCCCCCTCCCCCCATTCTTGTTCCCCTTCCCACCTGAACATTTTCTTCTCATTTCCCACTATTTATATTTTTTCTTTCTCATACCAGAGAAACCATGCGATATTTGAACATGTGCATCTGATATATTTCACTTAAGAGGATGGTCTCAAGATGCATCCATTTAGCTAGAAATGTGTGATCCTTATCCTTCTTTGTGGCAGAGTAGTACTCCATCGTATAAAAATATATCTTAGGTTGATGGGAATTTGGGCTATTTCTAAGATTTGGCTATTACAAACTGTGCCACTATAAACATGGGTGTGCATGTATCACTGTGGTACTGATGCTTTTAATTCTTTTGGAAAGATACCAAGTGGGGAATAGCTGGGAAGAATGAAACCTCTTGTTTTACATTTTTGAGGAGTCTCCACACTGATATCCATAGTGGTTGCACCAGTCTACACTTCCATTAATAGTGGAGAAGGGTTCCTTTTTCCCAACAGCCCTGTTAGCATTTGTTCTTGGTTGATTTCATAATGGCCATTCTTTATGGACTGAGATGAAACCTCAGCATTGTTTTAATTTGTATTTCTCTCTCTCTCTCTCTCTCTCTCTCTCTCTCTCTTTCTTTTTTTGTCTTTTTGAGGCAGGATCTTGCTATGCTGTTCAGACTGACCTTGAGCTCACTTTGTGGCTCAGGCTGTTCTCAAACTTGCAAGGATCCTCCTGCCTCAGCCTCCCGAGTGCTGGGATTATAGTTGTGCACTAGCAAGCCCAGCTACTTTGTATTTCTCAAGTGACCAGTGATGTTGAACATTTTTTCATATATTTATTTACTATTTCTAGTTCTTCATCTGAGAATTGTCTGTTCATTTCAGATGCCCATTTTTGGATTGGGCTTTTAAATTCAGGGGTGCGTGATTTTTTTTTCAGTTCTTTATATTTTCTAGATATTGTTGTTTGTCTGAGGAGCAACTGGTAAAAAATTTTTCCCACCTTGTGGTTTGTCTATGCACTCTGTTGGTGGTTTCTTTTGCTGTGCAAAAGCTTTTTAATAAGCTGAGATAACAGTTGTTCACTCTTTGTGATAATTCCACATAATCAAGGTTTTGTTCATACAATGTTGTCAAGAATTTTCCATATTCTACCTTCCAGCAAATTTAATATATCTATTTTAATATTTAGATCTTTCACCCATTTTAATTTTAGTTTAGTGGATGGTGAAAGATACGGATCTAGTTTTAATTTTCGACATGTAGAAAGCCAGTTTTTCTAGCACCATTAATTAAAGAGGCTATCTTTCTTCCAGTGAAAGTGTTTGGCCCAAACGTAAGTAACTCAGTATGTTTGGAGTTGTTTCTGTATCTTTTCTTGTGCTCCACTGATTCTTAGTCTGTTTTTGTTCTTTTTTTTTGCTGCTGCCATACTATTTTTTTTTTTTTACTCACAGAAGCTTTGTGGAATAATTTCAAGTCGGGTGTTGTAATGTTCCCTGCTTTGTCTTTTTTTCCCTTTGTTGCTATTCTAGGTCTCTTCTGGTTCCAAATGAAATTTAGGGTTGTTTTCTCTAATTCTGTGAGATATTGTATTATAATTTTGAGTAGGACTGCATTAAATCTGTATCACAATTTTGGAAGTATGGCTATTTTCACTATATTGGTTTTTCCTACTCAAGAACAAGAGATATCTTTCCATTTTCTGATAACTTTTTCTATTTTTTCAGATTATTGTGGTTTTCACTATATCAATCTTTTACTTTCTTCTTTAGATTGACTCGTAAGTACTTCATTTTTATTTGGATGCTACTGTGAAAGATGTTGTTTGCCTAATTTTGTCCAGTTATGCTACTGAATTTGGTTACTAAGTCTACAAATCTTCTGGTAGAGTTTTTGGGGTCTTCCATGTAGAGTATCATGTCATCTGCAAATAATGACAGTTTAACTTCTTCCTTTCCTATCCTTATTCCTTTCATTTCTTTTTCTTGCTAATTGCTCTGGCTAATATTTCCAGAACTATTTTGAACAGGAGTAGTGATAGTGGGCATCCTTGTCTTGTTCCTGATTTTATAATAAAGGTATTTAGTTTTTGTCCATTTCATGTGATGTTGACTATTGGTTTTTCATAGGTAGCTTTTATCAATTGAGATAAAGGCATTCTATTCTAATTTTCTTTAGAGTTTTGTCATGAATGTGGGTTACACTTTGTCAAATGCTTTTTCTGCATCTATCAAGATGATTATGTGAATTTTTCCCTCTTGGCTTTGTTAATGTGATGTACTACATTTATTGATCTGTGTATGTTGAGCCATCCCTATATTTGTGGGATGAATTCTACTTGTTCGTGATATATAATCTTCTTGATGATTTGCTGCATTCTGTTTGCCAGTATCTTGTTGAGAATTTTTGTGTCTATGTTCATTAGGGAATAGCTCTCTTTTTGGCTGGATCCTTCTCTGGTTTTGGTATTATGATAATGCTTGCCTCCAGGAATGAGTTTGAGAATATTGCTTCCCTTTCAGTTTTGTTAAAGAGTTTGAAATGTAGCAGTACTGGGTCTTCCCTAAATTTCTTATAGAATTAAGCATTGAATCCTCAGGACCTGGCTTTACTTCGTTGGTAAATTTTTAAATTACATCTTCAATTTCATTGACTGTTATTCATTAATTTAGAATTTCCATATCTTCTTGATTCAGTTTTGGTAATTCTTATGTTTCTGTTTCTTTTGTGTTTTTTGTCTTACTAAGATACAGGTTCTTGAAATAGGTATTGACAATCTTCTGGATTTCTGCCTGATCTATTGTGATTTCACCTTTTTTATTCCTAAGTGCATGGAGCTGAGCATTTTCTTTCCTTTTTTTGATAAGTTTTGCAAAGGGCTTGTCAATTTTACTTCATCTTTCCAAGAACCAACTCCTTGATTCATTGAGTGTTTGCGTTATTTTATTAGTCTTCATTGCATTATTTTCTACTTTGATCTTTATTATTTCCTTCTTTATACTAGCTTTGAGGTTGACTTGCTCTTCTTCTTCTAGAAGCTTGAGGTTAAACGTTAGCTTGTTTATTTGAGCATGCCTTGTTTTCAAGGTATGGGAATTCACAGCTATAATTTTCCAGTAAGTTTTATTGGCATTACCATTTAATTGTAGAAACTTTCTAATTTCTTCTTTAATTTCATCTGTGACCCATTGGCTGTTCAGTAAGGTAGTATTTAATTTCCCTGTGCTTATCAAGCTCTTGTGGTTTCTTCTGCCAATGATTTCCAATTTCATTGCACTATAGTCTAATAATATGCAGGGGATAATTTCAATTCCTTTGCATTTAAGCATTTCTATGAACTAGTATGTGGTCTGTTTTTGAGAGTGTCCCATGGGCAGCTGGAAAGAATGTGTATTCTGATGTTGTGGGGTAGACACTCTGTGGACATACACTAAGTCCATTTGTTCAAAGGTTTACTTTAGTTCTGATATTTCAGTGTTCATTTTTTGTTTAGTTGATCTGTCTATCTGTGACAGTGGGGCATTGAGGTTCTCCCATTACAACTATATTAGTGCTTATTTGATTTTTAATGTTCACTAATATTTGTTTTATATAGTTGGATGCACTGGTATTTGGTGCATATATATTTTGGGTAGTTATCTCTTCCTCATGGATTGTTCCCTTTAAAAGAATGCAGTGGTCTTTGTCTTTCTTAGTCAGTCTTGACTTGATATCCACTTTGTCTGAAAATTGAATAGCTACTTCAGCTTTTTTCCTGGTTCCTGTCATGAGGAGTATTGTTTTCCATCCTTTGACTTTCAGTCTATGGATTTCTTTTTTATTGAAATGTGTTTCTTGTATGTAGCATGTTGTTTGATCTTGTTTCTTGATCCTTTCTACCAATCTGTTGCTTTTGATTGGTGAATTGAGACCATTCACTTTGATGGTTATAACTGATAGGTATTGACTTATGCTAGTCATGTTATTTTCCTGATATTGGTTCACATTTTCCCATCTGTTTAAGTGCTTGCTTTACCTGGTGGATTCATTCTGTTGGTGTTCATGGATTTATAGTCCTTGTTATCTCTTTCTAGAATGTCCTTCAGAACATTTTGGAGTGCTGGTTTAGTGGTCATGAATTTCCTCAAGTCTTCTTTGTTATGGGAGTATGTTATTTCTCCATCATTTTGTATGATAGCTTTGTGGATTGGAGGTTATTTTCTCTTAGGGATTGAAATACTTCACTCCAAGCTCTCCTTGACTTGAGGGTTTGTGTTGTGTCTGCTATGATTCTGATGGGCTTTCCTTCGTAGGTGATCTGTCTCTTCTGTCTAATAGCTTTTAATAATCTATTCTTCTGTTGAATTTTTGGAATGTTGAGTATTATATGCCTTAGTGTAGTTTTTTTTTTTATTATGGCTAACTGGATTTACATATGGTTCCCTTATCTGTATGTCAAATTCTTTTTTTCTGCCTAGGAAAGTTTCTGGTATTATTATGTGAATAGTTTTTTTAAAATGTCATTTGCAGTGTCCTACATTTTCGTTGACTCCAATCAGTTGTTATTCTTCGCATTGTCTAGCAGCTGCTAGATTGATTTCTGGTGGTTCCTTGCTATTTTAAAGAACTTCTTTTCATGATTGCTAATTGCAATCTGGTCATCTATAGCTGAGATTCTGTCCTCACATTGGCTCATTCTGTTTATATACTTTCAGTGGAATTTTAAATCTCCTGGATATCTATTTAAATCTGTTTCATGGATTCGTTTCTTTCCTATGTTGGGCATTCATGGTATCCGTCATTTTCCTAAGCTCCTCTATGTTTTTTTTTTTTATCTATATCTGCTCTAGAATCACTAAGCATGTCTTTCATTATGGTCACCATCTCTGTGGTTATCTGAGAAATTAGTTCTGATCTGAGTTTTTCTAGAGCCTCATTTATTGGCTGTTTTTTTTTTTTTTTAGAACCGAGAATTGAACTCAGGACCTTGTGTTTGTCAGGCAGACACTGTACCACTGAGCTATATTCCTGGCCCTTGTTACTTCTACTGTTACCACTTCAGAGAATCCTGATGGCTTTTGAATTGTTTCACCTCGTTGCCTCCTGGTTTTGCCTTTGGTGCCCTGGAAGTCTGGGATTGCATCTTGTTTATGTGTCTTCTCATTTTCTATTTTTAAATTGTTTAGTTTAATTCCTAGGTTGATGCTTGTAAATTATGATGATTAGCTTTATTGCCAGTATTTAGAACCTTTAATAAATGACTACTTTAAGAGATGTCTGCCAAGTGTAGCTGGCTTTTGTGGTTTTAGTCTGTTGCAAGATCCTACTTCTTCAGTTTATTGGAGACAAGAAGTTGCTGTGTACTTGCCCCAGCTGCTGTTCTTTGGCACTGGCCTATGGTATTGTGTATGACCCTTGGGCAATCTCAATTTGGTATACTGGGAAAAACAACTTATTAGAACAATTATGGTACCTTGGCTAAAGTAGTACATTCAGCAATAACAACAGCATCAAACATAGCCTAGAAAATGACAAACTGTGGTAACTATTAATTTGCCACCTTTAAGTGTATGAACTATATTGTAGTTATATAACAAATTCTAAAATGAACCAGAAAAATTGTATACAGTAAGTAAGTCCTCAATATGGCAGTTTTATCCTCAGGGGCCAAAATTTAAAAGGGGTTAGGGGAAAAATAGAGACTAGAAGAGGAGAAGAGATTACAAACACAGCTGAAGGACAGAGGAAGATTACCTAAATTTTATGAAACTGGTGAAGACAAGGGGGAGGGAGAAATGGAAGAAATACAAGCAAGAACAAGACAGAACTACAAGAACATCAAAAACTAGAAACTGTTCACAGTCATATAAAAACTAGAACAATAAAAAAATATAACAAAACATAAACGAATACAGGAAAACAAAGAAAAACAGAAGAAAAAAAAGAAAATATTCACGTGAAGGCATGTCTCTGCTGTCACTGGTAGAAAAGATGGGCAGACAAAGTTCAAATCTGAGCTGATTATTCCCCAAAAGCCAGCCATATATCTATAGCACGGTACTGGATAATCCCAGCAAGTCTGCACTTTTTGTTCCACTGAAGTACAGGCTTGTTTCTGGCTGTGAGGATGTGTCTCCTGCTGACTTTAACTCAGCAGTCTCACCTAGATACGAGCAGCCCTTGATGAAGCCAGGGCACAGCTGTTCTGAGTTCTGAGCTCAGTTGGCCCCTCTCCAAAATGCTTACTGGTCCCCTGCTTCTCCTGGGGGCATCTGAAGCTGAATAACTCACCAGCCGCTGCAGTCCACTGGGTCCACTGCTCTGTTCTACTGGTGAATTTACCCATAGAGGCCTCTCAAGTTGCTAGTAGTCATGGTGCATCTGCTGGTTCCAGCCATCCCTCCCCACCAGTGAGTCTGGGCTTAGGGAGAGTGTGCCAACTATCAGCTCCTTCTTCATTGAAGACTCTTTCTTTGCATTAGTTCAATTCTTGCTTCAGATCTTCCTAGGTCATAGAGACCTACTTTCCTCATTTTTCTCTCCCTCACATGCTATATTCCAGCATGTGGACACCAAATATTAGAGACATTCTTTCTCTGCTCTTCTCTTCATGGTGAAAAATATTTCCTTCTGATGTCAGTTCTCTATAGCTTGAAGAATTTTAAAAATGGTACATTCTATTAGTTTTTCTTTATCTACAGATACTTTAATTTTACCCTCATTCCTGAGGGCTATTTTATCTGTTTATAGAATTCTAGGGTAATGATTTTGTTTACCAGCCTAGTACTTTAAACCTGTTAGCTTATTGTCTTCAAGACCTGTCTGTGGTGGTTGAAATGGTGTCCTCCCAATGTAAACTGTCCTTTTTAATAGATTATTTTGAGATTGAAGATGTTGGTTCTCACTGGTTTGCTATGATATGTCTAGGTATTATTTTCCTTGATTTATTCCATTTATTGTGTTTCTTTTGTATTTCACAAAATTTGGGAAGATTCCAGCAGTTATTTTTTCAGCTACTTTTTTCTGTCCCAATTTCTTTCTCCTCCTCCGGGAATCTAGTGACAAGAATGTTAGATATTTTGATGTTGCTCCACATGTCCCTAAGGCTCTTTTCATTTAAAAAATTTTTTCTTTATATCTTGCTCTTCATATGTATCTCTATTGGATACTTTCCATTGTTGTATTTTGCAGCTCACATATTTTTGGCTAATATCTGTTTTGCCGTTGTGGTTAGAAAAAGCGATCTACAGTTTTGAAGGTTGTTTTTTAAGTTTTTAATTTTAAACTGGCTCTTTTATTATGGCTTTTGTTTCTCTTCTGAGCACCTGTATTTTCCATTTATTTCTAGTTTGTTAGTCTTTACATCAAGAATCATAATTAGCTGCTTTATTTTTCTGATAATTCCAGTATTTGGGCCATCTGTTGATTGTCTTTTCCCTTGAAAATTTGGCACATTTTTCTTTTTTTTTTTTTTTTAGTATGTCAAGTAATTTTGGGTTGCAAAATTCAAAATAAAAATGGTGGTTTGATTCTGAGTCTTCTTAGCCCGTGTATAATGGTAATTTTTGTTTGTTTTAATAGACAAGCAACACAATTGGTGTAGTCTTACTTTCAGTGGGAAGAATCTCTAAGCTCAGTTAAATTTCCAGTGCTTCACTAAGCTCTTGTTTGGTCTATCCTGTGCATGTGGTACTCACATGTTAGTCTAACACTTGAGTAGTAATTCAGATTTTAGTTCATGTCTCAAAATCATTGCTGTGCTTCTTTGGACCTGTCCAATGTTTGCACACCTCTGGGTATTTATCATAATTGCTAAAATATGTAATTTTTCAAAGGATAAGCAAAGAAATCTTTCAGTAAAGACTTGAATGAAGGGAGGGAGCAAGCGAAGAGAATACAGAAGTTGACAGTAGGGAGAAGAGTATGCCAGGTTCACTTAAATAGATAAACTAGATCAACACATAGCACCAAGGATAGAGGTAAAAACAAACAACATGTAGAGAAAAAATATATAGAAGTAAAATGTAAATAATTTTAAAATTTTTTATTAGTATATATATCTGCCATATGTAATAATCACATTCTTTATAGGGAATTTATACCTGTACATAATGTTTTAATTCTTATTTTGCCATTTCTCTCCCCTCCCTTCATCCCTTTTCCCCTCGCTATTTACAAAACTTTGTTTCAGTCTTTCCCTTCCATTTTCCTTTTCTTTAATCCCTTTTCCTTTCCTACCCTTCCCCCTACCCTCCCTTGTTCCCCTTCCCATTTAAACATGTTTTTCCTACTTCCCAACCTCTTCCCAACATCCATTTTGGTCCTTACTTACCCTTTGAGTTTCTCATACAAGAGAAATGATGTGATATTTAAACTCGAGTCTGGTTTCTTTCACCTAATGTCATGGTCTCGAGGTGCATTCATTTATCCAAAAATGACTGAAGTTTATCCTCCTTATAGCAAAATAGTTCTCCATTGTATACACGTACCACATTTTCTTTATCCATTCATCTAAGCTATTTGAAAGGTTTAGATATTCTAAATTGTGCAGCTATAAATATGAGTATGTATATATCACTGTGGTATGAGCTTTAAGTCTTTTGGGAAGATATCTAGGAAGGGCACACCTGGGTCAAATAGAGCGTGTACTTTTATTTTTTTAAGGAATCTCCATACTGATTTCCATTATGGCTGTACTAATCTACACTCCCATCAACAATGAAAAAGGGTTTCTTTTTCCCCATATCCCCACCAACAATTATTATTAGTTGATTTCTTCAGATAGTGATTTTTTTCTAGCATGAAATGGAATCTCAGTGTTCTTTTCATTTGCATTTCTCAAGTGACCAGTGATGTCTAACACTTCTTCATATATTTGTTTGCTATTTGTACTTCTTCATCTGAGATGTGGCTATTCAATTTAGATGTCCATTTTCAGATTGGGTCTGTAAATTTGAGGGGGGTATGATTTTTTTAAGTTCCTTATATAATCTATATGTTAGTCCTTAGTCTGAGGAGTAGCTGGTACAATGTTTTTCTTATTCTGTGTGCTCTCTTCACTTAGTTGGTGGTTTCTTTGGCTGTGCAAAAACTTTTTAATCTGATGTGATCCTAGTTGTTGATTCTTTATATTACATGCTGTGTGATTGGGTTTTGTTCAGAAAGTCTTTGTCTTTTACAAAGTCTATCTTGAGAGTTTTACCTATTCTGTTTTCCAGCACATTTAGTTTTTTTATTTTCATCTTTTGATCTTTTCTCCATTTTGATTTTAGTTTAATGCATGGTGAGAGATATGGGTCTAGGTTCAGTCTTTGGCAAGAGGAAAGCAAGTTTTCCCAGCACCATTTGTTAAAGAGGCTATGTTTCTTGCCGTGAAAGTGTTTGGCCCCTTTGTCAAAGATAAGGTAGTTGGGTGTGCTTGGAGTTGTTTCTGCATCTTCTAATCTGTTCCACTGATCCTTGGGTCTCTTTCTTTGCTGTTTTATCATGGTAGCTTTGTAGTATAACTTCAAATCAGATAGCATGACAACACCTGCCTTGCCCTTGTTACCCAAAATTGTATTTGCTATTCTAGATCTCTTCTGGTTCCATATGAACTTTAGGATTGTTTTCTCTAGTTCTGTGAGGTATGTATTCATATTTAGGCTGGGATTCGATGAAATCTGTATAACAATTTTGGAAGTATGGTCATTTTCACTATATTGGTTCTGCCTACCCAAGAACAGGCTCTGCCTATCAAAGAATAGGTTCTGCCTATTCTATTTTCTGATAACCTCTTCTATCTTTTTTTCAGAATGCTAGTTTTCAATGTATAGGTCTTCCACTTCCTTCATTAGATTGATTCCAAAGTATGTCATTTTCTTTGATACTATTGTGAAAGTTTTTTCCTTAATTTCTCTCTCAGTGAGCTTGTTATTTGAGTGAAAGTACTATTACCACTAGTACTACTATTGATTTTTGAGTGTTGACCCAGTATCCTGCTGTGGTTATCTTCTGGGATCTGCAGTTTTATGGCAGTGTCCAATTCAGGGTGAAACTCTGCTCTTTTGGGTAGACAAAGGAGGTAGTCTGAGCCCAGGTCTGTTGTATATAATACCAGCAAGTTGGCAATAGGATGAGGGCAGTGTGGCAGTATAGGGCTTTCAAACCCACAGAAGTTCAGGCCGAGTCTGGCTTCTGGTAGGGCCAGTTGTTTAGCTTATAATACACTAAGTGTCCCTCACCAGACTGACCACAACTCCCTGAACATGTACATCTCTTCTACCTCCCCCAGTCACTGTGGGAGTTTAACATCGGGCACCCTGAGATGAAGCCAACTTACAGCAGCTCTGAGTCCCAAGTTCAGTTGTTCCCTCTCTAAAATGGTGTCCATCCAAGCACCCTCTCCAGGAGGCATGGTATATGCTTGAACTGGAGTCACTCATCAGCTGTTGTAGTACATGGTATCCACTCTTCTCTCCCTGTAGGGCTTGGGGTTACCTGCTTTCACTATTTCTCCATAGATTGGATCTTTAGAAAAAAGTGCCAATTTCCCCTTCCATTATTGTATTGAAGTCTGATTCTTCAAATCCTGTATAGGTTCCAATTTTCCCTTCATATCCTTTCTGGATCCCTAGGATCTACCTCCACCCTTTTTTTTTTTTCCTCCAAGTTGTTATTTTCCAGTATTTTGATTCCAAATCTTGGAGAGAATGATTTATTGCTGCTTACTGCTCCACTATCCTCCTGAAAGTCCCCAAAATGTAAATATTATAATGAGGCAACACTTCAAAATAATTTTTCCTAGTTATAGCCTTGTTTTCTTGCTAGTCATTAGCCCAGCACTGCTCAGCAACTAGTGGCTACTCTCACGACCTTGTCATTGAACACCCTCCCCACACAAAGTGGCAGTTTGCTTTCTCCTGGATTAGACAGAGAGCATCCCTCTCTAATGCTTGCCTTCCCTTAAGCTCTCACTGAGAAAGTGATACTCTTCTTTTAAGTTATTAGTTGGTTGACTTTGAGTTAATCAAAAGGTAGATATTCACTTTTGGGTGTTACATAATCAGTTGAGTTTTCTGTGCTGGGCTAACAACTAGCCAGAAAACAAGGATCTCAGTCAAACAACCCCACGGAATTAACTTCCGTCAACCACCCAAATGAGCTTGGAAGAGCACTTTGAACTCTAGATGACACCACAGATCGAGCTGATATCTTGATTTTTGCCATGTAATGTTGCACTTAGTTCTCATTTTTCTATGTCTCTTCAATTTGGAACAGTTCCTCAGACTTTTTTTTCTCTTTCATGACATTGTCATTTTAAAAACTACAAGCCAGGTGTTTGGCAGAATGTCCCTCAATTTGGAGTTGTCTGATATTTCCTCATGCTTATATTTTGTTTTGCAGGACTATCATATAAACATTGATATGCTCTCAATACATCTCATCATGAAGCACATGATATCAGTTTGTCCTAGTATTTGTGATATTATCTTGTGATATTAACTTGATCTATATGATATTTGCCATATTTCTCCACTATAAATTATTTTTCTTCTTAAGATTAATAGAATGATATATAGGAAAATACTTCACTGTATAATTATTCTGCCCCTAAATTACTCTCACCTAGAAATTTGGGATTCTTTAATGAATGTTGCCTAAATCAGTTGTTACCATCTTTACATTATCCTACTCAATTGCTTCATTTACTTTTGAGTAATCTGGTTTTCTCTCGAAGCACCTAGACTCTATAACTTTATCATCATTTTATGATTCTAATACTGGGAGTTAATAATAGTGTTTTTTCATGCTTTGTGCTCCTAGATGCTCAGTTTATTTTTTAATCTGGACACTCCTTTCCTATAGAAAATTGTGTTTTCTCCCATTTTCTCTTTTCTAGAATTCCTAGTAGTCAGATAGTATACCTCCTACATTGCTCTTTGTTTCTGTTATGATTATGTACATTATAGCCCATCTCTTTAATCTTTGCTATCTGAAACTTATCGGTCCAGTTCCCTTCTTGGATATTTAATTTTTATGATAATATTTTAAATTTTGTAGAACTATTTTTTGATCTCTGATTATTACTTTGAAAAAAATGACATCCTGTTCATAAATCATATGCAATATCTTTCCTTTCCTCACTAAGAGGCATAATAAAATATCTGAATGCTCTTTTCATTTATTTTTCTATCATCTGATTTAGATTCCCTGCAAGCCTACCTCTGTTTTATTTATTTCAGTATTGTGTGTTAGAAGCTTTCCTCAAATGACTGGTGACTCAGTTTATAAATATTATTATAAATATTATTTATTATTATAAATTATATAGTTTATAAATATTATAAATATTATATTTTATAATTTATAAATTGATATTTTATAGGGTTTTGTTTGTATGTTGTTTTTGTTTCATTTTTAGTGCTGGGGATAAAACTCAGACCTTTGCACATGCTGGTAAAATTCTCTACCATAAATCAACACTCACAACCCTATCCTATTTTAGAATGAAGCACTAAAAATGCTGGGTGGTACTATTAGACTGTTAGGCTTCATTACAGGAAGTCAGTTGTTAGGATTGCCACATGTATGGCATCTGGTTCCTTGATATTTTAAACCTACTAGGAGTAGTGAGGTAAATCAACATTCTCTTTGATAGTTGTAATGGTTTGGGGCTTATTTTGCCAGGGGAACAATATAATACAGGACACATACTTTATATGATTATTTATAATAGTCACCCAAAGAATGATATACAAAAGAGTACAGGAAATCTATCCACACACTAAGACCAAGGAATCCAGCTGAGGGCCTGGATCCCACAGAAATGTCCTGCATCAGTCCAGCTGAAGGCCTAGAGCTCATAACAATGCCTCCCACAAGTCCACCTGCAGGCCCAGAGCCCATGACATCTCATGTAGGCCTGTTTTATGGATCTCTGCCGGGAAGGCACAAAGTTCAGTGGTGGAATCTAGAAAGTCTGTGCCAGCAGGATGAAGGATCTGTTCTAGCAGGCTGATGGATCTGCACTGGAGCCAGGAAGCAATGCTCAAAAGAACCAGAGCTCTGTTGAAAAGTACCACAGCCATCCTAAGCAGGGAAGATGGTGCGCTGCTGGGCTCCAGAAGCTTGCTGCGTTGGCTTCCCTGATGAGAACTTGGCCATCTTGATCTTTGGAGGAGCTGGGGACCTCACTGTTGCTGAGGATGGCTGTGGTACCTTTCAGGGGAGCTCTGGTTCTTCTGAGAATTGCTTCCTGGCTCTGGTGCAGATCCCTCAGCCTGCTAGCACAGATCCTTTATCCTGCTGGCATAGACTTTCTAGATTCCACCACTGAACTTTGTGCCTTCCTGGCAGAGATCCATAAAACAGGCCTACATGAGATGTCATGGGCTCTGGGCCTGCAGGTGGACTTGTGGGAGGCATTGTTATGAGCTCTAGGCCTTCAGCTGGACTGATGCAGGACATTTCTGTGGGATCCAGGCCCTCAGCTGGATTCCTTGGTCTTAGTGTGTGGACAGATTCCCTGCACTCTCTTTGTATATCATTCTTTGGGTGACTATTATAAATAATTTTATAAAATATGTGTCCTGTATTATATTGTTCCCCTTGCAAAAGTAACCCCCAAACCAATGCAATAGTCATCTGAATTTGTAGCATCCTGCTCCTTTTCGTTTCCATTCCCCTATGTGTGTTTCATCTTCCAGAAGTCTGATGCTATTATTTGCTAGTTGGTGTTTTTTATTTCCCTCCTTGCTTTTGTGAATTTATCTTTTTAAAGAACTCATTTAATGGCATTTTAGGTGAGACTTGGGAGAGAGAAAAGTTAAACTTCTATGGCCATCTATTTCTGACTATTTTAATGTATTTATTCCATGTTCTATGAACTTACCTACTTGTCCTTCATGGTTTGTATCTTAAATGTCTTTTAAAATCCTATGTGCTAAAGGATTGCTTGCCAGTCTATGAAGCTATTGGTACCTAGTGAAACCTTCTGAACGTGAGCCTTGTAGAAGAAAGGTCATTGCAGACATGCCCTTGTAGCTGGTATTGGGACCCTGACCCTGCCTGTCTCTATGGCTTCCTAGCCTCTGTGAGGTAAGCAACCTCCTTCACCATGTGCTGTTGCTATGGTATACTGTGCTTCTCCAGGCCCAAAGCAAAGTAACCAAGTAGCCATGGCCTAATACCTCGGAAACCATTAGCCTAAATAAACCTTTCCTTCTTAAAGATAAACTAATGCAATATTTATACTTGTGCAAATTTATTTAGAATTACATTGTACCTATAGCTTGTCGCAACAGACACCTTTACAATACCAGATCTTCCATTCTAGGAATTCTCCATTCATTCTTCAATCTATTTCAGTAAATTACTACTAGATTCACCATAGAGATAGGGTTTTCTGTAATCTAATTGATATTTCTTCATTTTGACTGCTATAGGGAATGGTTCCCTACTCCATTTCTTCCATTACATTTTCTAACATCACACAAAATAAAATTATTGATTGGTATATTTGTCTTGTATCTGATCACCTTGATGAGTTCCTACAAGTTCTGAAAAAGTTGATTCTTTACTAAAAATATTTATAAACATAATTTTTAAATGCGATCATATTTTATAATACAATTATAAAGTAGAGCTGTTTTCCTAAGCTTGTTATGTTCTGTTGATGAACACAATTTATTTTCTTCCAATTAATCTGAGATGTTTATCTATTTCTTTTTATCAAATAAACATCATATATTAGCATTTCCTCTTTCTGAAGGTCTAGTTGCATACTTTCACTTGAGAAATGTTCCATAATCAAATACATCTTAAAAAATACCATCTTAAATGTTTAACAGCTAGCATAGTATGAGATACTTAAGGGAAGCTCGACAATTACTGAATAAATGAATGAATATAGTCAGCCTTCCCAACCATCTTCTTTCTATCACACTTAATTGTTTAAACCCATATGCACTGGGATAGTTTTCTAAAAACCATCAAAGAGGAATATTTCATAACATCCCTGGAAACCCACATTAGTGTTTTAAAACATCTCAATGTCAGGAAACTTCCTTAGTCTCAGGCTACTTTGAATTATTTTTTTTTTTTTTATTTTAAAGACAAAAGAATGGAGACATATCAACAACCAAACAGGTGAACCAGAATAACACAAAAACAATAAAGGAAATACAAAATTATAGAGAAGATAGTAGAGAATTAGCAATGGATGCTGTATTACATAATGTTATCTTTGCATTTATTACTCACTTATACAAATAAAGGCACATATGATTTTTTTTTTTTTTTGGCGGTACTGGGGATTGAACTCAGGACGCTGAGCTTGCTAGGCAGGTGCTTATTCCACTGAGCTATATCCCCAGCCCCCAAGGCACATATGATTTTTTTTTTTTTTTTTTATTTTAGAAACATAAAAGTACAAAAACATATTGACAAACAGACACCCATTATCATAGAAAATAGTACAATCACAACTAATCTATAGACAAGGTGATATGGTCTCAACAGTAGTTGTTGCTTTATCCATTGATATCTTCGAATTGTAGATGTATGGACCCATATACAGACATGCAAATTT